>JAUTDX010003471.1:0-53199 GCA_030844895.1 Ambrosia x helenae | reverse complement strand
CTATAAGAAGATTGTTTGGCCATCTTATTAATCCGGGATATGAAGCTCCAATGGTGATGAACGGAGACACAAGAATAGTGATTAGAGAATGATGTTCCTCTGGTCCTGTGATTGGTGTATAGAAAGCAAAGAGGAAAACAAAGAAGAAGTCAAAGATAGTTTCTAAAAAGAAAAGCAAAGAACCTGAAAGCTCCTCAGCTGCAAAGAAGAAAGGAAAGAAAACTACACTCATAGATGAAGATTCAGATGATGATTCTTTGGGATTGAGTGATACGGAGGATCATGAAAAGACTGACAGTGATGTTGAAGCAGATCCTAAGTCCACTGGTGATTCTGTAAAAACTCCCAATCTAGTTGATGAGTTAGTTGCTGCCCAACTGCAAAAGCAATATGATGAAGATCCGGATTTTAATCCTAAAACATAAGTGCTAGATGTTGAAGATATAGAAGGTTCTCCAGTTTTCCTCAGTCAATGAAGCGTGGACGTCTGAAGTCCATGGAATGAAAGAATCCAAGAGATCTAAGAGGAAGAAAGACTTGGAGAGTTTAATTAAAGGAACTGGAACTTCAGCTGCTGCAACTACATCAGCAACAATAACACTTGTTACTTTATCGATTACAAAAGAAAGTTTTGCAGCAAAGAAGAGAAAAAGATCTAAAGAAGCAGAAGCTAGCAAAGCAAAGCTAGCAAAAGAGTCTTCGCAACAGCAAAATCTGTCAAGCATTTCCAAGTCTCTGAAGGAAATGTTGTCAAGTTTTGATAAGCCATCATGCACTAAACAACCAGACTCAATTTCCCAAGCAATTGCTTCGTGTCACAAGATGCTTTGAATTTCATGCAACAATAGATAGCTCGACAGATGGAAGCTTTCGATGTTCAAAAAATCCATCACCGTGAAGAATCAACAAGAGATAAAAGAGCTTGAAGATAATGAGAAAGATGTGTTGCCAGATCATAGCCAAATCAAAGGAGATGCAAGATGAGTTAGAGAATGAAGTTACTGAACTAAAGCTTGAGAATTCAAATTTGCAACTTACTAATGTCAATAATTAGAAGCGTATTGTTGAAGTGGAGAATAAGAACAGGAAACTGAAGAAAATAGTTGACAAGCTCTATGAGAAGGTTCCTTAATTAAAGTCAAAGATCAAGATGAGGAAGAGGACGAATCTAAAGAAGACGAAGATGTTGAGAAAGATGATAATGATTCTAGTGATGATGATGATTATGATCATGATGATGGTGGTGATGATAAGGATGGCGAGGGATCGATTGATTCAGATGATGTTGATGATGATATAGAATTTTTTCATATAAACGACGCGCTAAGTCAGCTGAAGATACGTCTAAGGATCAATCTAAACAAGGCAGATCAGGTACAATGATGGGTGTAGAGAAGAGCGGCTTAGATAGATGGTTAAAAGAGGACGAGTTTCTTTGAGGTTCACTTCTAAGTCCAGAGAGATATTTGGGAATGATGATATGAAGATGTTTTTGGAATATCAAGATCCTGAGTTAGAAGATGGAGAAGACAACGCATAAATGACATGAGTGATTCTTGAAGGTGTTGCACAACAGGCTGGTATTACATTTGAAGAATTAGGTAACAAGAAAGAAATTCCATACCTGTCAGTTATTGAACCAGGAAAGCATTCAGATGAGATAAATGTGGACAATTTTAATGAGATCGAGATAGAAGATATTTCACATGAAGAATATCCTGAGTACTATAATGTTAGAGATAATTCTAGCATCCCATTTGTTGGTGAAGCTGTTTTGAAAGAAGCGAGAAGATTGCAAAAGAAAAGGAAAAGATTGTGACCGATGAAGTGTTCAATGATGCAAAAAGGGAAGATATTCATTGACAATCAGATACTTTGAAGATTGGTTTGAGAAGGTCAAGAGAAGAAGTTGATAATCGTCCTCTGCCACGAATTCAATCAAAGTTTTATAAGTAGTACCCAGCAAGATTTTCAAAGGAAGAGCGATTAGTTGGAAATTGTTTCCCACAATTGCGATGTATTGGAGTTAGGAAAAGGTATTCAATGTTTCAACCATTTCCATGACTTGAAGACTCTTCCTTATTAGGTTGTCTGATATTTATGCCGACACAAGTTGATTGGTGCGAGTGGATTGCTAGAATATATGGCTAACAAGTTGATGAGAGAAAATCAAACTAAGTGGGATGTGTTCAAGCCGCAGTATCCAAAAAGAATTGTACACAAAGAAATAGATCCGAAGAATAATCTGCCTTTTGTGACTCTAAGTATAAACCAGCAAAGTGTATGAAGAATATTTCTTTGATGCCGATATAACAAAACATCAGTGACTACTTTGCGTTTTGGTATTTTAATTGGAGGACGGGCGAAGCAGTAATAGTGATGGATAATGAAGACAAGTCCAAGCTTTGCAAGAAGATTTGTATCTTTGATCCTATGTGGATAATGATTTTTTCATGTGAACATATCGAAACTTTGTTCTTTAATCCAATTCACTTTGACGCTTTAGATATTGATCAAGCACGGAGATTTCAAGCCGTCGTCAAATGTTGTTTTGCTTATGACTTGCACTTTGGATGTGATTATAAAGCGCTTCTTGGAAAAAGAAAGGTGAATGTACAGAAGTCTGAAGAAAAGAACATTGCTGGAAAGACTAAAATGGCAAAGATGAAGTTGAAGTTTGTTCAAGAAAATAACTAAAGAAACTCACGCTACAGACAAGGGAGAGTATGTAGATGCATATTCATATGTGTCTGTAGCATTTGGGTCGATCGAGACATAGTTAGTCAATAGTTGTTTTATGTTTTTGTATAAAGTCATTGGATTAAATGTCGAAGGGGCGAATGGACTTAAAGTGTCTCATTCGTGTGATTGATTGGGCGAATGAGTAACCCATATATATTTGTGGGTTGGGCACTAGTTTTGGTAGTTTTTGTTAGTTTGTATGTAAAAGTTTAGCGCCACTACTCTGTTCAAAAACCCTAGATTGCTTAGCTTGTCTTAATCGAATATGTAAAATTTATATTTGATATTAATGATTAAGATAAACATGTTGATTGATTTCGTGTGCGTTATTTAATAGTTTATATCATTTTGCTAGACCCGAGGGGATTCCACACCCAAAGGTTTATATGTCATTGAGATTCGTTGTGATTTGATAGAATTCAATCCTACAATGTGCATTGTCTTTGTGATTCAGTGGAGGTGTGATTGTCATACAAGCTTATGTTAATAAAGTCTCATGTTTGGTTTTTGAGTGACTATAACTAGCACATTACATGCTAGTCCAGATATAAACCGAGTAGAGTGAAACATTATGAGGGGTTTGTTGCATAAAAAACAAGAAGCATGTTAGTTTTAGTTGGACAATTTCTGTTTTTAAATTCGAATCAATTTAAACTTGTTGAATTAACACATCTAACACTAATCTGTGAATGGGATATGACTTTGGACCCTAGCTAATGCATTGTAGGGACGATTGAGGCGTTTGTTTTTTGTCCGTGATAGTGTTTAAACGGATTTGCTTGAAGACAAGCCGTTTAGCATTTAACACAGATTTAAGAGAATGTGGCAACAAATAAAACATTATTTTTAATAATATAAAACATTATGGTGAGTTTTATTCTCAGAAAAAACCCAAGTCTTAATTAATTTGTATAAATAAACTCATTAATTGCATTATTTAGATGCAATAATATGTTTTTAGTGAAATTAAAACCCAAATTTATTTAAAAAACTATTTTTCAACATTATAAATCCGTTAGACATTATTTTCTAAAAAATTATATTTTTAATTTTTTTCATTTTAGTTAAATCATATTAATTGCTTATTTAGCTTTTTAAATCATTTTAAAAATACAAAATAAATAGTTTTTAACCTATAAAAATAATTTACTTACTTTAAACTGATTTCATATTCAAATATTATTCATTAACGTTTCATTTGTTTGACTTATCTTTCACTTTATTTACATAATATTTAAATATTTAAATTCTTTTAATTTCATAAATATTAATTCTATAAATAATCCTTGTCAAATAAATCAATATCATTAATATGTGTTTTCCATTTCAATGCAAAAGTTTAATTAAGTATTTCGTCATTTTATTCATTTATTAAACTTCCTATTTAATTAAAAACTAGATGTAGTTCCCCCGCGCGTTGCGGCGGGGGTACGTTGGTGATAGTACGGTGCCGTGCGCGGGTTATGGGTTGGCGCCACCAAAACAAATATAGAAACCGTTTTTAAGTTGGTGGAAATGTGTACTTAAGCAAGTCTGTGTGATACAACTATACATATAAATAACTAATAAATAGGCCTCACAATAAGTCTGATGTACCTCCGATAAACGTCTGAAAACTAAATCCAATTAATCAAGAAAACCATATTGTTCTCGCTTTAAACATGTTACTTATATCAGTGAAATAAATACAAAAGGTTGTTGATATGTTGAAGTACATATGTTTTAACACTTAAATACTTAATATGTTACACCAAAAACCAAACCCGAACCTCACGCATCGTAGCCAAACGCCTTGTGTCCTCTTTCATTCGAACCATTGCAGTTGAACCCTTTCCCTGACCTCCAATTTACACCATGCTTTTGTTGACTATTTCATATTACACACTTATCTTAACGTATGCAAACCAACCAACTGCATATTTTCATACCCACCCTTTGCTTTACCAAGACCCTTTTCATCATAATTGACACTCTAATTTTTTTTTTTTACAGTCTTTAATCACCACATCAATGTATACTTGTTGGTCCATCTTACTTTCAGAGAAATTTTTTGTTATCCTAATTCCTAACCTTAGTATTTAACTTCATGTTGCTGTTTCTTTGTCTTGACTCAACTGAGTCGATTGCAAAACCCCCCAATGGTAGCACATAACATCTGATCTGATCCGATTTAGATTTGTGAATTCAAGAACTCATAACAATGTGTATTATTGTAGCAAGTTGCGTCTGATGAAACAATCATATATATTTTCTTTTGAATGACTGCATAAAAGAAACACAATTATTTGCAGGCAGGCATGACATCCAAAAACGGATCGAATGATTAAAATTCCTAAACGCGACATTGTAAATATAAAAGAATTGACACTCTAATTACCAAAAATAAGACGGAAAAGCGTTTAGGATAAATACCATACCAAACCTGTTGACCAACTTCAAAGCGTCTTTTTGAGGGGCTACACATTTATTTATTCAACACATTGAAAATTTCCATTAATGCAATCGACTAATGTTGTTGGAGCACATCTTATTGTACCAATAAACTTCACAGAGTGCCTGATTCTCCCAACATTTTGCCAACAAAAGAAAATACAAATACAAATGCATATCATGTTTTTTTCTTTTATTAACCAAAACTTATCAATTATAGAAAGCAGCCTTTGACCACACCTTATATATAATCCAAATCCCAGTTTCTTCAGAGAAGTTCACTTTGTCTTTTCAAATTTACATTGAAGTTTGGTATAAAATTCATAATTTAATTGTAAATTAAAAGTATATGACTTGATTTTTCAAATTTGTTCTTATTAACAAATTAAGCACAAATAGCAATCAATAAATCAATCATCTAATAACACCATAAGCTTTAGGTGTGGCACGAACAACAATCCTTCAGTTATCTCTAAAGCCCATATCTCAAATCTTATATTTAATTACACAAAACCAAAGGGAAGATCTAGGAAGCAAATTTTATTACCCAAAGCAGCGCTAAAGTCAAACTAAATCACACAAAGTAGAAAGCAATCCTTTTTCCTATCAATCTAACGACTATTAATTTTAATTATTCTTGAATAATAAAAAAGAAAAGGGTTTTGATTATGCTCACTATGCACCACCAAGATGGTTACACAGTCGCCGCGACCGCCACCATCCACCACCGAACAGAAGGATGAAGACGTACGAAAAAACACAACCAAGGAGGGTGCATCAGCGGAAGCAGCGAGCAAGAAAAGCAGGTAATGACAATTGAAATTGTGAGGGGTGAGCAAGATAAAGTAAGAAAATGGGGAGGGTTAATCAGGTGAGCAGGATAAAGAAAGAAAAGGAGGTTACTTGTATCAAGCAAGAAACACGTGGCATGGAATTCTATTGTGCAAGAAGTGCTTGTAAAGCTGCTTTTACAGGGTACAAACTGAATTGCACAAAACACCTTTTAAGCACAAAGTATAACCCATCAATGCACCAATGCTTTGGTAATTAGTATATTATAAATTGATCAAATATTAGTTAATCATTTTCTAAACTTTATCCTTTGTTCGAAACCAATTAAAAGAATTCCATATTCAATTTATATTTCAAAACCATAAATTCTCAATTTTAGTCTAAAAACCCTAAGTGCCTGAATCTAGCGAACTTAGACTTTAAGTCTATTTTTCAATTTCAATACATTTACATTGTTCATTTAGGTTGAATTAGTTGGAGCTTCCTACTCCTTTTTGCTCGCTTTGTTAGTGAAATTATTCTTACTTACTAGAGGTTAGCATTATTTCTCTTTTTCACTTTTACATCCGCACGTATACAAAATTTGCACATACACTTACACGAAATCTTTCATTCATTTACAACTAGAATTCATATATGTGTCTTATTTATTAATCTGTGTAGTTCATGTTTAAACTTATACATATTTGACATACAATCTTATGCAAAATCTTTACATTTAGACGTAACTTATGTTAAGATGCTTTATGCATTTAAGCATAACTCATGCTACGATGCTCTATTAGACATAACTCATATAGATTCAGACGTAACACGAGTTAGGGTTCCCAATTTCAACTTTACATTTGTTAACCTTACATATGATTTTGCCTTATTCGTTGTTTACGTGTTCACAAAATTTCTTGGTAACACTAGACATATGAATTGCACTTTTTTTAATCTCATATGTAATGCTCACCAACATTTTATGCTAACAAAAATTATTTGTTTCAAGAAAAGCTTGCTTGATGCTTCATATATGACTTTAACCCTAGATTAAATCAATCAATATTTTAAGTTTTTTTGTTCTATTTTTCTACTTCAATATCTTGTAAAACAAATAATGTGATAAATATATATTTACATTTTAGTACCATGAGCTATTGAACAATCATTCACTTCGTGCACCCGATGATTTCACCATCGATTGGGGTTGCATTAATATTCTAGCAAGTTTCAAAAACCTCAACCAACCACCAATTACAAAACCATATTCAAATGCAATTTCTACCATTGTTAGAACCAATCCTTTCTTTGATGTTATGAAAGTGAAACGTAGAGTACCACCATCAGTTATGTTGATTGACCTCATAAAATCTCCCCAATCCTTGATAGCAAACCTTTTGTTTATTTTGTAATTTTCGGTCTTCACAACCATCAGTTTTTTCTTCACCATTCAAATTCATCATCACCAATGGATTCAACTTTTTATTTAACTTTGCTCTTGAAACCGCTTCAATATGAAGACACTGCATTTATGCAGTAACAACAGTGTAATTGTAAGTATATGATATAAATATTTAATACTTTGCACTAACAAATGTATAAAAGAGTTAAAATCATACCAAACGATTCTCTCATTTTCAGATAAAATTATAAAACTTTCTCATAATCTTTAACGTTTTCATACTCGTTCACATTTATCCTTTATTCTCCTTCCAACTTCCCCTTGTCTTTGTCATTCACCTAAACATTAATTAAACAAAATATAAAAAAACAACTTAATGATTTAATCAAATATGAACATAGGTTGTTATAACAATAAGTGTAATTTTTTAAATTATTCTCACCTCAACAACATTTTGTACAATTCTTCCCAAATTTACTCACATTGCTCATCTTGTTTTTCTATAAAGTTTATCTTTATTTGGTTTCTAAAAACGCTTACCTTAAATGTAGATTTATCATCCATTCTAAATATAAACATATCAATAAATTCCAAACCCAGCTTTTTACACACATCCGGCCACCCTTCAGTAAAAGACATAACTTTCATGCATTTTACACTCTTTCACATTGAGTTCAAGACCCCTAACTTTTAATATGTATGAAGCTTCGGGCAACTGAACAACAAATATTTTTGTTACAAAATGATTTTCCAAAACCTGAAGTATAAAATTTAGTATGGTAATCTTTCTACCCTTTGATTACAAGATAAATGAATATCTATTAATAATAGAGATAAGTATGAGTATAAACTTACATTAAGGCTTAGATATTTGTAGAGATTCACCATGTGATAGGAGTCATCCGGTGTGTCATAAATAAAGATTGAAATTTCAAAACTCTTACGTCCTCTCATCTTGATGCAGATGAAGTTATCGTCTTATAATTTTAGGTCTCTAACTACCTGTATCCAGCCATCTATGAAAACCGTTTCAGATGGTCTTTTCCTAATTCTTAATTTCCATGTTTTACTCCACAACTCCGCTAGGATCTTCGTCTCCCCACAAGTGCTTAACAAAGTCTTTGGGAATCTCCTATTATTCATATTAAATCAAATATTTATGTTATTTTGTAATTTAAATACTAACCTAAATTTACTGTTTATAAATTTTTATTTTTAGGAAATACTAACAATCATTTATCCCTATTCTCATAATTATCATCTATCTATTTATAGTTTGTATTCATGATATATTATTATTAAACTTAATATATGAACTTAAAGAATATGCATTTAGTCATTAAGTTTTAGTTGTAAATAAACGTTCAAAGTTTATTCATATACACTCATTCATAAGCGTCTGGTCTATGCCAGTTAAAATAACATGCGGCTCTATACACTCTTCCAACGTAGACTTGAGTATCATAAGGACCCATATGAAGTTTTCTTCACGTCCCTTCGAACCCACATCATTAGTGACACAAAACGACCAGTTTGTCGACGTTATACCGACAACTTGCACTAATGGAAAATGGTACATGTTGGTCTTGTAGGTCGCGTCGATCAACAAAACAAACGAGAACGCACGACACATGTTGAAAGATAATGGATACACAAAAAATATGCTCAACCGTGTTTGTTGAAGGATTCTCCTGAGTGTAGTACGTGTAGCTTTTCAAAACCAGCAAGTTTTCCAGTTCCTGCATCGGTGATTCACTGTGTTTCTTTCTGGCATTAGTCTTCTGAATAGCATTGTGTATGTCTTTCAAATCACACATGCATTCCGGGTACTATCTCTTTATGGTTTTCCAGATTTTATGTGCCTCCATGTCCTGCGCTAACATCTCCTCCACCAATTTAAATTTGTTGGGAGAAAGTATTCTTGCATGCGTGTGCTCTTCTAGATATTCAGTAGCATCGTGGTAATGTTCGACGTTCCTCACATCTATCCTCCAAGCGTCACACTTCCCGCCATAAAACCTGAGCACTTGAAAAAGGCAACTAATTTTGTGGTTACATATTCTCCTCTACATGGCTATACACTTGTGCTTGCCCCTACAGTTGCATTTTAGGCAATCATTCACATCCAATCATTAACTTTTTTGAACCATCGGGCCATAATGACGCAACCGTTATCTTTTCCCCTTTTTAACCCACGTAACCTACTCTTTTCGCGATATAAAATCCTGGTTAGTGTCATACGAAACTGGCAAGTTTGCTTGCTTGTCTGAAACATGCAAGTAGAGTGCTCTTCTGAAACTCGCGGGTTGTTGCTAGTTGTGTGGTTGCTCGTACGGAGACTATTGTGGTACGTACACCTATTCACCACCGTGTTAATAGTACTAATTGTTTTTCGGTACGTACGAAGGTTAAATGTCGGGTTCGTAGCACAGCTCGTTCAGATCTGGCAGCAATTGTTCTTTGTAACCAGACGCAACCTCTTCCTCTTAAGGATCATTCCATCTTCTTTCAAAAGAATCAGGAATACCTGTCTCGTAAGAATTGAGAATGTACGCTTCTAATTCATCAAACTTATTATATAAACTGTGACATTTTTCTGATGTATAAAAAACACACGAATGAAAGAAAATCTAACAGAGGAAATGATTGTCTACAAATTTGTCAAAGAGAAAGAAGAAGAAAAGAGGAACCAATAATCCAAGTTCATGCGAGTACACATCGTATTGGTCTATATGAGGCGTATAGGGTACTATGTGGTAGTAGCTTTAAGTTACATCGTACTGATACAACTTGTATTGACCAATACGAGGCGTATGAAGCCAATCATTGTTCCTTTCAGTCAGACTTTGGGTCACGTGAAACCCTATATGCCTTATATTGACCTATACTAGGTGTATAGGTATCAAATACTTATCTTTTTATGCCCACATAGGAAATTGTGAAAGTAATACACCTCGTATTGACCAATACGAGGCGTATTTAGGGTTTCAAACTAAATATTGGGAGTCAACACCAATGTAGTTAACTCGGCCGATATATCGAAGATATATCACCGATATATCGGTACAAAATATCGGTCAGAATATCGATACCGATATTATCGGCTATATTGGCCGATATTTGACTGCTATATCACCGGTTTTCCCGATATCAGCATCTTTCTTCTTAGTTCTTCCATTTGTATTACTTCTTATTGTTGTTATTAGTGTTTTAAGTCTTAATTGTTAATTGTTAGTGCTAAATATTAGGGTTTTAAGTTTTAATAAGTTCTCACTTACTATGATTGTTATTGTTTTGCGAGTCACAAGAGTTTACTTTGTTAATGATAATTGCTATATATGGATTTTGCATAGTATAAAAATTACCAATATCCCACCGATATCTCACCGCGATAACCTATATCTCAAATATCGGTCCTTGACCGATATCCGATATTTTACAGCATTATCTGCTTAGGTTAACACGAATTATGTTTCAGTCTAAATATTGGAAGTCAACACGATGTAACCCGCCAACGAACTAAACTTTCAGCGAGCAGTTCATTAACCGTTCGCGCGGGAATTTCATTTGTGTTCGTTCTTTTAATAAATGAACAAAAAAATTCGTTCGTTTAGTTAAAAGAACAAACATGAACAGAGGTTGCGTTTATTCGTTTATGTTCATGAACGTTCGGTAAAGTGCTTATTTATGTTTGTTTGTGTTGATAGTTTATTAGGGTTTTTAAGTTTTATAATTTTTTATATTCTTATATATTTTTATTTTTATTTATTTTTATATTTTTTATTGATTTTATTTAAGTAAATAATATATACGGGCCCACATTCACACGAGCCTGGTAGTCCATGTGTATGACGGTGCACTACACCGTATCAGCCAATGCCAAGAAGTCCCCCTCAAGGGTGGAAAGGGTGGTCAGGGCAAGTCCAGAAAATGGGACCACTCCGTGAAGCTGGGATGGCCGGGTAAGTCAGGGTATGTGGGCTGAGAAGGGCCGACAATGTCAAGTATGGGGAAGGGCAAAGGGGCAAATGGCCGGGGTAGGTCGGGCGTCTCATGGGTAATGCACGAGCCCATCAAGTAGGGGTCGCCCGCGCCTAATGTGTATAACATGGGCGGTGGGGGAATGGGTACGGTGAGGGCTGGTGGGGTCATGGTGCAGGTGGGTGCCAGGGGTGGTAAAAATGGCTCGGCTGGCAATGCAATGAGAGGGTGGGTGGTGATCACTAGCTCGGGGCCTGGGCTATGGTGACTGGGGTGTCTAGGCTGGTAGGGTAAGCTCATGGTGATCATGGCATACCCGCCCTCCTCAAGTCAAAGCTACAGGCAGAACTACCCTCAAAAACAATACCGACGCGCCTGAAGGGCACTGGCGCATCGTGGGGCGATGGCTCACGGTGGTCAACAGGGGGTAATGGTGCGACTAGGGCATCATTAGAAACAGGAGCAAGGTGCTCGACACGGTCTGGGGTGGGATGGGTGCTACAGGCACAGGGGGCTCGATGGGATGGCTAGTAACCCAAGTACAACAGAGTGGGGGTGGGCGCTACGAGCCAAATAACAAATCAGTGGCTCCTCTGTGGGTAGTACCACGTGCTCCACAGAAGCCATCGACGCCTGATATACGTTAATTTACACATATAAACGTCCCCGTTTAACTCCCATTTTCAGACGTTTTTGACCTTATACACATGCATTGGTACTTATTTGGGTATATTTGCGATTACAGGTCTTAAACGATGTCCCGGAAGCATAACAGACGAAAAAAACAGAGTTTTCAGCGCGCGAACGGGACCTCAGGCTCAGTGAGCGGCCGCATATCGAATACACAATACGGCCACCTAGACTAGCACAAAGTAGAGCATTTCACAACCTATTCCATTTTACCAACTTTGAACACAAATCTACTAAGATCGCCATTTTTACCAAAATAATTAACAAAGATCATTAACCGTGTCAAAGATTGGTAACAACATCATTAAGCTTTTTAGACTCTTTTACGTGCCGATAAACATCTATAATCATTATCTGAGTGACTTTAACCAAACCAATACCCGGTTACAGTTTCCTGGTGTAAACTTTATTAACAAGTTAACTAGTCTACTATCGGACGATTAAACGGACGGTTTCTTCAACAAGTAATCCGCCTAACACATTCGATAATCATCAAAGTCATCTAAACACGACTACAAATCTAACAACAATGAAACAAGGTTGCGCTATGATCATCAAGATTCAAACTTGACGTGTGTGTATATACACATAATGTTGCAGTGGATTTTAACACACGTTTGTGCTTTAATATTTATAAAAATGGTTTAGGCCTTAATATTAAAACACACACAATAGGGCAAGTGTACCCTGTCATATATGTAGTAATGTACAGATAAGAACCAGATATCGATCCATGGACGCGCGCGGAGCAATGGTACTAAAACTCTATCCCCGATTTACCAATAGGAAAAGATAAGTTGAGTTTGTTTATAACTAGATTAATTCTAACATATGTAAATAACTTAACTACGACTCCAAATAGAAAATATAACTATATAAACGATAATACGCCAACCCTAGCATGTCATCTACATATAATAAGAAACAAAGGCGTGATCAACATTCCCATTTTCTGACAGTTAGTTTCCCTCTCGGGCATCCTAACATGACAACTATACAGAAAGCTAACACGAATACACACGTTAACCACTTCAAGTTGTTCATTAGCGCGCAACTGATATGATCTCATGAGAATCTTTAAAGATAGGTTAGTATCACCTTTCGGGAGTCCTCAACCGCACTAGTTAAGGAAAGCAATATCGAATACACAATACGACCACCTAGACTAGCATAAAGTAGAGCATTTCACAACCTATTCCATTTTACCAACTTTGAACACAAATCTACTAAGATCGCCATTTTCACCAAAATAACTAACAAAGATCATTAACTGTGTCAAAGATTGGTAACAACACCATTAAGCTTTTAAGACTCTTTTACGTGCCGGTAAAACATCTATAATCATTATCCGAGTGACTTTAACCAAACCAATACCCAGTTACAGTTTCATGGTGTAAACTTTATTAACAAGTTAACTAGTCTACTATCGGACGATTAAACGGACGGTTTCTTCAACAAGTAATCCGCCTAACACATTCGACAATCATCAAAGTCATCCAAACACAATTACAAATCTAACAACAATGAAACAAGGTTGCGCTATGATCATCAAGATTCAAACATGAAAAACGCCAAATTCATACAAAACTTGATTTCATACAAACGATTGTTTTAACAACTAACTAATACTAATGATCTTGCCCGTAGGCGTACGATTAACTAAAATAACATCAAAATAGCAAACAAAATCAAATTTGGATCTAAGAAAGCTTAAAGGATCAAACCATAAGATTGCTAAAGAGATGGATTGGATGATGAAGGATGGATCGGATGGATTCCCGAGCTTGTTCCACGCCTATGCAGCACTTCGTTAGCCCCGAAAATTGCCAGAAATCGCCCCCCAAAGATCCAATACTCGATCAGTGGGCTAAAATGGTGTATTTAAAGCTGAACAGAGCCTGTGAGCGGTCGCTCAAAGGCTGTGAGCGGCCGCTCACTTTTCAAGCAAGTGGGACGAGATGACGTATGGCTTCTGGAAGGTTTCTGGAAATATCTGGAGGAGCGAGCGGGCCGCTCACAGGGAGTGAGCTGCCGCTCACTAAGCCTGAGGTCCCGTTCGCGCGCTGAAAACTCCATTTTTTCGTTTGTTATGCTTCCGGGACATCGTTTAAGACCTGTAATCGCAAATATACCCAAATAAGTACCAATGCATGTGTATAAGGTCAAAAACGTCTGAAAATGGGAGTTAAACGGGGACGTTTATATGTGTAAATTAACGTATATCAAACGTCCCCACACTTGAACTTTGCTTGTCCTCAAGTAAACAACAAAACAGAAATAAACGAAAAACTCGCCAAGTGGCAACAAAGACAAAATATAACCTGTACAGACGATAATAATCAAGCCCACAGAAGATATAAACAGGTGATAAGATAACTGAAAAGCAACGTCTCACTTCCGATCCACAAAGCACGCTAACCCGTACATGACTCACAATGTTCACACACACTCGTTTTTATTTATGATACATACGTATAATGTGTATGTGTAAATCGCTCCATTGCCAAGACAATGAATCATGCAATATCATAAGCTTGTCAAAAGATCTAGTCTTCACCAACTAATCGTGTGAAATAGCACAAATCAAGAGGTCTTATGAGGGTTGTAATGTCAGGCAAGGGTAAGGGTGTGGAATGGATATATAAACAGTGACGAAATGGCTAAAACTCGGCGGTTAAGTCTAACTAAACTGAAGCAAAAACTACTATACAATACATACGCGAACATAACCGCAATTTATTCAAATCGAGCTAAACGTAAAATTTCTAACTTTAAAGCTCTAAAAACTGCTCGATCACTACACACTCACCCTATTTTAGGGTGTTCTATTTTTTTGGAATTTTTCTGGATTTTTTTTAATGATATAACTAATAATTAAAACTAATATAATCAACAGACGGGTTCTAAACGTATAAACCCAAACACGAACTATTTACAAAACAGACAGCTAGTTAAACATTAACCTAAACCGAGTTCTAACACAAAGGGTTTAAAAGAAAAAGGCTAAATTTGGTTAAGTGGCGAAATGGTGTGGTAAATAAGAAAAAACACGGATTAGGTTCAACAGGGTTAACTAGTGGATAATGTTTGGGTGCGGGAAACAGATAGAACAAAAAGAAAAGGCTAAATCAAAGGGGTATCCTAAATGCCTCAATCATGTTCGTAATATCTCACACGTATCTGATCTAAACAAGTATGCTAATGACAAGTTCTAAATTACACAAAACATCCGGCTCACTCGAAAGCATGTCAAAGAAATGATAATCTATTCTAATGCTCAAACGCTTACGTAACCGGAGGGAAATGGGTGCAAGTGTACGAATGTAACACGCTCGTATCTCATCTGTTTGTCGCGCTTCAAGTTATCTTTATCAAAAATAAGTTAGGCTTGATGTTTGTATGAAAATATATATATACATATATGTACTTAAGAGGTTATATATATATATATACTAGTAGGAAACCCGCGCGATGCGGCGGGAGTGACATTTTTACATTATGATACTTATTTTAAATTCGTATGGTATTTGTTGTAGCATCATTGTGGTGGATAACACTCTCATTAGACTTACATATCTCAATCAAATAAATAACAATTTGCATAAGAAATGTATCAAGCATGTATAAAAACCATTGTTGCATACCTGCGTCTCAATAAACATGCACACATATATGAAAATAGTAGTCATAGACAAAAAAAAAATTAAAATAAAATCTAGTTGTCAACTACTTGCATCACCGTGAGTTGTAAATTAGTCGTAAGCCTTGCACACTTCAATGACCACATCCAAATTTTTCTTCAACCGTTCTTCATCATCAAGATTGTTATAAAAACATATACCAGAAGTTTCTTGTCCTTCTTTCATCACTGATAACACAAAAATATGTTGTAAACATATAAATATAATTTATTTGCTTAAACCTACAAAATGCATTAAAAATCCTTACATTTCTGTTGAAAAGCAGTTCATCCATCTTGTAACACCTCCCGATAGACAACATTTGAGGTGTATACTCCGTCTCGTCTGAAATCTTTGGCAGGGTGTACTAACACTTTTGTATTTTCACGTGATATTCCTCTTGATAATGCCACATAAAGTTGACCATGCGAAAATACAGAATCTGGAAGATATACACCAACATGGGGAATTGTTTGACCCTGAGCTTTGTTTATTGTCATGGAAAAGCTTAAACGAACTGGAAACTGTTTTCTTTTCAACTTGAATGGGAACATGTCATCCTCAGAAAGACATAAAGGTATTCTTGGCAGAAATACTCTCTTTCCCATATGTTGCCCGACAGCTATCTCTGCATCAATAACATTGCGCTGGAAGCCTTTACATATCAATCTGGTGCCATTACATAGACCATGTGATGGATCGATATTCCTTAACAATATTATGGGGCAGCCGATTTTTAAGCGAAGTTTATGAGGCGGCAAACCACTAACATTTAGCGAGTTCAAGAACTCGACCGGATAGAAGTTGTGGCGATCATCTTCAACTTCATCAAAACTGTAGTACACCTTTTCCTCTCCTTGAAACATGTCAATCATCTGATCATTAATCTCGTCAACACTATCATTTTTAGTGGACAATATTGCTCTTGATATTATATAATCAGAAGAATGTACATTCTTTTGAAGTGACGGAAAAATGGCATTGATAAGTTTTGTTATTGAGTTTTGTCTGTCTGTGAATGGAATTGTCATGTCGTTTGGTATGTGGATATAGTTTCCTTCTATCGGTTCTTCAGTTCCATCACCGACTCTTAAGAGGAAATCAGAATACCAAGGATCATTCAATGCTCTCATGTTTATTGTTAACCGCATTTTTTTAGTAACTGACCAAAGAGGAGACATTCGTATGCTGGAGTCTACAATTTGTGCCCTGGTTCCTCGTTTGATAACTGGCAACACTTGTCTGAAATCACCTCCCATTACCATTATCTTGCCCCCAAATGGGAGCCTAACACCTATAATGTCTTGTAATGTTCGATCAACTGCCTCTATTGCTTGTCGTTTTGCCATTGATGCCTCATCCCATATGATTAGTTTAGAGGACCTTATTAGTTCAGCTACCCCACTTTGTTTTTTTATGCCGCACATTGAATTTTTATTAACACAGAGGGGAATCTTAAATCTTGAGTGGGCCGTTCTCCCTCCTGGCATATTATTAGCTGCGGCACCTGATGAAGCGGTCGCAAGAGCAATATGCCCGCGTGAACGAACTTGAGCTAGCACAGCTTTGTACAGAAATGTCTTTCCCGTTCCACCCGGACCATCTATAAAGAAAACACCTGGACGATCATTATCCACATGCGCCATGATCTCGTCAAACACTCTTTTTTGGTCTAAATTAAGCTTATCTTTGGCATGTAAGTGTTCAGTTTCCACAACAATATCGTACTCCTCTTGTACCTCACGGTGAGCTGCATATTGTAAGTGGTCTTCTATTTGGTTCGGAAGATCGAAATCATCGATATTTTTACCCATGGACTGTAGGATGACCCTAATGTCAGTAAGAACCATATTTCGAACACGTTCCACACTTTTACAATGTAATCGGTGATCTTCAGATAGTGCATCAAAGTGCTCATTCCACAATTTACGAATATCCCCAGGTTCACAGAAAATCATTATGGTTGCGAATAACCTTCTTAGAGCATTTGGAAATTGAAATAGAGAAGCTTCGGTGAGGCATTGCGACAAACTATCATCGTTCTCTATTAGGCCTATCTCAAGAGCTGCTTTTCGAAATGTCGTGTACCTGACCCTATTAACCGTGCGAAGATCTTCAAAAGAAGTGGGTCCCTTGACATTTGATAAAAGTAGACGTAAGTAATACCTTTCTCCTTCCGCTGGATTAACAGAAACAATACGACCTCTTTGTGGCTTAAGTATACGAGGATTCCAAGAACGTTCAGCCCCATTCCATGTGAAGTGTTTTGGGAAATCTTTATACAAATATTGCCTTGCCGTTACATCCTCTCCATTTTTCTGAAAAAATGCTGTCAACATGGTTTCGTTATCTCTTTCCCTATTAATAATGTTCGACATGGTATCATTTTCTCTAAATCTAACCATCTGCTTATTCGGGAGATGAAGTTGCAAGGCTAAAACAGCAGGATAGATTTGAGAAAGGGGAAAAGAAAAAATACGCCACATAGCCTCTGGGGGCGATATGTAGCGTGCATCCTGAAATCTCTTTATTTCATTGATTACATCTGGTCCGTCTGGATCAATTTGAATAACTTGCTTGTCATGTCCTTTGTAAACATACTTGAACAAATATTTCACAGATTTTATACTTGAGCAAACCTCGACATTGATGTGGCAGTTGAACATCATTAAAAGACCTGGGTTATAAGGAACAACCCATCTATTGTCAAGAGTTTTTCCTCGTACGTCCACCGCTATTCCATTGTTTCTCCTTCGATATAATGGATATGCATCATCTCCTTGTGTTGTCTGCTCATTGAATTGTCTCGGGTAACGAAAACGACATACTTTTGGATCACCTTGCATGCAAGGACTATCTCTTCGTAGATTTCCACACGGACCATGAATCATGTGCTTTACAACAACCTCGTGCAGTTGTGGATAACGTACCATGTCAGGGATTTCTGCACACACGACCTTATCATAATGGTCTGGGTTACTAATCTTGTATTGCGAGTGCATAATAAGGAGGAAATGTGCATGCGGCAAACCACGCTTTTGAAACTCGATGACATAAACGTATGCCTTAACTTCTCCGAGTAAATGTTTCCGAAAGAGTTGCACCTTAAGATCCTCTAATTTAGCACGGAATATCCGTGAAACAAGCTCTGGACGATCTTGTGCAGTTTGGCCCGGTTTTAAATTATCACATATCTCGGGCCATTGAGGATTACACGTCATCGTAAGGAATAAATCAGGCTTACCGTCATCTTGAACTAACGTCATAGCATCTAGGAACCGGCGTCGCATGTCTCGTGGCCCCCCGATGAAAGATGCAGGCAAGACAATCCGTTGTCCTACTTTGTGTGGATGAACCTCACCAGCATGGACACAATCCACAATACCTTGGTATAAATCTGCTCTTATCTGACTCTGGTGGTTCTCATGATATTTTAATCGAGACGTTTCAAGCTTTATGTAAACATCAACGGCAAACTGTTGTAACAATCTACCACCAAATAAAAGCAAATTCTCGGTGGAGCGAATTTGGAACTTGTAACAGTAGTATTCTCGCATAGCGACGGTTTTTCTACGACCTCGTTTGTTACCCTCTGTATAGTTTTAAAAACAACCAGTTGAGAATATTATTAATAAAATTTACTATAAAATAAAACATAGGTAACTTGTTGGTACCTTCCATGTCTTCTTCATTATTCGCATGCTCATTGAGAACTTCGTTGATTAGTTCTCCATGACGTGGTATGTTAGGATGCCAACCCGACTCACCGTTAGGAAAAAATAAAGGATAAGACAATGGATCATAAATTCCAAAATACGGCTGAATAGTCTGACTATGTTCATGCCTACCGTACACGACTATACTTCTTTTGTAAGCAGTAATATTGTCATTCCCTTCAACCCAAATACCAGCAACCTATATTATAATTAATAATTATAAATAAGTATCCATGTATAGTATCTTAGTGTTACTATTAATATATTAAAGTAAAATAATGTTATCTAGACCTCGGATGTTGTGGGTTGGTTGTACACCCTCTGGTCAAGCTCCACTGAAGCATTTAGAGTGACTTTATAGTTGTCGAGAGGACCTAGCTCCGAAAGACTTCGGAAAGTCTCCACATATGGGTTTGTAGCAAGAACACGCGTCAAGATTCTAGTAATATCTCGATCAAGATTTGGCCATTGGAGTCGATGATCTAACTCGGTATCAGGGTCATAAAAATATAACTGTAAGTACCTGGGTGTTCCATCCCTGGGGACTAATTGGTCGATTTTGTGATATATTCCTTTATGTGCACGAAAGGTATATACACCATCTCTCATATTGGCCAGTGTGTCATCTAATGTCACCCCCATTGATGTGAAAGAAAAATTGGTATTGTAAGCACGTATGTTTTTCCTAAACATTTTTCCAGTTTCATCTTGCGACGTGTAAAGTCGGTACAATTCAACCGGAATTTCTGAAGGTGCTAATTTGGTTTTTCCGTTCATGCAACAAAACGTGGGGAATTCTGAACTAAATCGTTTTGCTCCACAATGAGAACATGGATCTTGTTCCCTTAAGATGAGATGATCTCTAGGTAGACCATTGTACACAAAATTATACGGATCCTCTTCTATATTCTCATCTCGGACGGTTGGTTGTTCAGCAGTTGGATTATGGGTAATTTGACTACCATTTAAAATACGATTTGGATCTTTGCATCTAACATAATATCGTCTATTTTGATCCTTTCTTTTTGTAGATGACGAACATGACACATTCTCTATTGGCATTCGTGTCATTTGACTACTACCATTAACTTGTAAAGTTCTTAGCGGTATCCTTTCTGATGAGCTGTTACTTGTTGAACACACTAATGAACCACTTTGAGAGACATCACCATTGCAAACTTTAGATGCTTTGTTATTCTCTTTGCGTGAAGCATAATATCGTCTGTTATACTCCTTTCGTTTTTCAGCCGACGTAGATGCAGTTGAGGTAGATACATCATTACGATCTTTTGGATCTCCGTTAGTCATTGTAACTTGGTGAATACCTTGTAAATTAAATGATAACAATTACAATATATTTAGGAATTATCAAGTACAAGTGACAACCGAAAGTAACGTAGTAAATAAATACTTCAACAATAAATATCGTACCTTTGCAACACTTTGATAAATCCTCTCAAGACTGATTGAATATAAATCTCAATAACTCGAACCACCTGACGTTATAAAAAAATACAAAAATTACTCAACCAAATAACTAAAAACAACCATCAACAATTCATAATTCATAAATAAAAATAACCTACTTAAACACTTTTTGGCTGGTTTTTTATAGGATAATAAACAAAATTAAAATCGGCCGTTCAAAAAAAATAAACAAAATTAAATATCTTAGGACTTCAAAACTTAGACCCAAGGTTTAAAGGGAAAACTTGACCCAAGGTTTAAAGGGAAAAAAATATAACGAAGCCTTTTTATTGTAAAATGCAATACCCACTTTACTTAACTTTCCCCTCTCTTCTTCCCCCACCCATAACCCTAGACCCTTAAGTTGTGGCCGCCACTCCAATCCAGGTTCAACAAATACGATTTTTGACTTTTGTATATCTTTCACACTTTCGATCTCAATCCCTCAATCGATTCATGTCCCTTCAGATCTCTCTTGTTTCTGTGTTTTTTTTTCAAGATCCCTAATTTACTTTTATTTCTAGATTTATATCACTTTTTCTGATTTGATTTGCTTTTGAAATCATGGATTCAGTTCTGCAATCACATTGTTATGGCAAGGGTAAGAATTTGGGATCCTGAAACATGTAAAGAAATGTCCACCATTAGCAACAACCAAAAAGTTTCAACTTTCAACAATGTTTGAGGGTAAGCTTCCATGTACTTCTATACTGTTTGATTGTTGTAAACTTGTGTAGAAATACAAGGGTCATAACATTTAGTATGTACGGTTTTATAAGATTTTGTAGAAAAATAATACGTAATGTATAAATTATGGGTTGCTGGCAAAGAAGCAATTGTTGCAGGATTCTTCCAATAAGGTTTTGAAAAACCGCTTCTAATGCTCGTGAAACGACAGGGTGGTCATACTGGTTTGGGGGTTAGGGCAGAAACAATAAACAACTGTCAAGAGCCTGTGACGGCGTTTTTGACTGTTGATACCATATTCACTGAATTGTTTTCGTTTATTATAATTTTTTTATAAACAAAACATTGTTGATAACTTGTCTTACTAATAAAAACCATGTCAGTATAGTATATTCTTTGATGAACACTCAGATGGTGCTTTTTTATATATGTTTGATTAAGATTTCACTAACAATATTGTTTGTACAGGTGGCTCTCGAGATGTGGCTGGATTTTGTGTATAGTCTGGAACAACGCTTCATGCGTTTGAAAACCCAAATGCCAGTTATCTTAGCTTGGTTGGATGTTGACATACAACTTCTGGAATGAAATTGCTGCACTATTGATGGTTAGTACTTTTGCACTTTTTTCATGCGACTTGTATCTTTAGTTTTGCTTTTTACCCATATTAACAATATATGGTACACCATAGAATTGTAAACAAAATCTAAGCACAAATACAAAGTTGAAATAAAATCATTAGTGAACTGTACTAAGAAGGGTGCATAAAATCAAAACAAAAATACCAACATACAAAAAAATAACTGCTGAATTAAACTAAGAGAGTTCAAAAGTGTTTCAACATGAACACGGACTCCAACGACAACAACCAAACATTCTAATATCACGTGCCTCAGGCATATCTGGTTCAAATACGACCGTACTTAAATCCGTAGAGCATAAAACATTCCCTAAAAATTGAACATAACCGGTGTAAGTAAACAATATTACGTAATACATTAAAGTAATTAAAAAAAATTATATGTAAAGTATAACTTACATTCAGCCCTACGGACCAACTTAACCCGAGACACATACATGATAGATTTTTGTTTTATTTCCCTATAAGTTTTTACAATATTGGTCTTCCCTGAGTCATATAAAGATATCTGCATTATGTGACCACTGAAACAGATAGTTGTTATTAGAAAAAAAATCTTAATTATATAGAAGCAATATAAAGATGTTTAAAACTTTTTACAACTAAAAACTTACGTCACATCTTGAAGAAGAATAACAAAATGAAAACGACCCTTTATTCGCTCACCCGTGACGATTCTCCCTACAACATCTACAACGAGCATTAATATTTTTAAATTTTGTATAAAAAATTAAACCATGGTATATAAATATATACGTGTAACGAACAACTTATACGTACCAACAATTACGTTAATTGATCTCCTGTCGTGCATAAGAGTTTTGATAGACGGTACTAATGGATACAAACGAAATCCTTTTGGGATATGGCTCAAAAATGGAATAAGTCTTGTGTATTCGTTAACAACGATTTTGAAGTCACCATGAACCAAGATGTGCCTTTCATGTTTTGGCCACTCTTTATATTCGAAGCTTTCAATTTGGATACCACTTAGTACAAACACATTACCAACCAAATTCACATCATCATAAAAGTGCATTAAAGATGCTGGGATGAATGTGGCTACTTTTTGTCTCTAAAAAGAGAAGACTTTTAGTGATTTAAATAACAAACAGATTTTTATTTGAAAATAAGGAAAAAGGACACTTACGACTTGATCAAGAAAGATAACTAAGAATTTGTTTTCAGCGACAATAGATAAAACGAACTCGACCCAAACAAAGGCAACAGTATACGAAACTCCGTATTGCGTGAGAGATGAAAAAGAGTCAACAATGGAATGCACGGCCATTATCAGTTAGACCTACAATTTTTATGTTATATGACAAAACAAAATTTAGTCACATTGATAACAAAAACAAAATTTTATCTTTTTATTGTTTCGTGTTTGATCTTATAATGCTTCAATTATTGATAGTCATGTTTTCAGTCAGTGAGAGTTATCTGATCATATTCATCAGCTTTATTATTCTTTTCGGAACATGAGTATTACTATTTTTATTATGTGTATGATCATATGCATCAGTTTATTGTTTCGTGTTAGTGAAAACCTTGAGTATTACTGTTTTTATTATGAAGTGTTACTGTTTTCTGATCATGAGTATTACTGTTTTTATTATGAAGTGTTTTCCTTGTAAGGTGGCTGTCTTCATATGTTATTTGTTAAACTTGAATCTGTTGATGTTAGTTTCATGTGGTATAGGTTATGGCAGCAACATCTAACTTGACTTTAAATTCTATATGTATTAATCTATGCTATACGATAGTTTAAAACGTGCATCTCACATGATGTAAAGTAAATGGAAATAAGATAAGGAAAAAAAACAAACATAACTAAGAACCACAAGTTATATAGTTAGAAAAGTACACATGACTGAAAAAAAAAGAAAAGTACACATGACTGAAAAAAAAAAGATAACACCGATAACTTCATAGCAAATGAAAGAAACGACATAAGACCACTAAAAACCCGGCGACACAATGGTTTCGGTGTAGATTGCACCATGGAAGCCTTGATAAAACATGAGAGGACAACATAACCACACACCATTCGGCCTTACATCCAATTTAAAAACTTCTCCCCATTTAGTTATAGCAATACATGTTCCGTCTAAATTCAGATATGTGATGCTGGATGATAGTGATAATGGAATATAGGCGAGCTGAGGAAAAACAAACACACGGGTCCACATATCATCTTTCATCTTCCAGAATTCAAGCTTGCGGGCATGGAATCCGCTATAAAGATACATAAAAAGTTCATCTTTTATATTCACTAAACTACCTCTAGCTCCTTCACCCAAATCCTTAGGATACCATATTTCAGAAAACACCTTTGAGTTCACATCAAAACGAAGCATTGCTGCGTCACCAGCAAGCCACCATTGAGATACTAAGAAGTACAAACCGGTTTTACACAAAGTCCCGTGCGACCAATTATAACTTAAATCATGGTACGGACGTTTTTTAATAAAACGACATGTTTTCCATGAGCCCGATCTAAGTGAATACATGTAAATCGTCAATATACCTCTTCGTCGCTTTATGTGTATAATGTTGTAGTCATAAGAAGAGTCAACGAAGAACCCAATAGCATCACTTTGGACTTTGTAGAAACCTTGAGAGTTAGAGTTTGATAGCTTCTTGTATGCACGGGTTAGTGGATTCCAAACAACTAATTCACAAGTGTTCTTAAGGCAAAGACATAACATTCCGTCTACACTTGCTAAAAATAATAAATTTTGCGGTTTAGCGTTGAACGGGATACGAATGTCTATGGATCTGCCAAAGTTATCGCGGATACGATTCAATGAACTAAGCACACACGCTCGACGACCAGTTAGGATAATATTTTGGTCAGCTGATGTACGCATGTAATGACAATGAACCCTTGTAAATTCTTTTGTTGACAAAACTTCTAACCATTGAGTACACACACATTTGCACTGAGTGACAACCTTTGCTGGAAGTCTTGCAATAATCTCAAACAGTACAAGCATATATGGAAGCTCAACCATGATCACGTTTGGGAACTAATGTAAAACAAACAAACATATAAGAAAACACATCACATAACATGCACGCGGAATTCGTGTATAAAAAATAAGTATTAGTTAGCTTATGATTATGTTACGATTTTGGTAGTAGTTTATAAAACTTTTGATTGTTGGGGCTAAATATTGGGCTTAAACATTGCTGATTTGTATACTATATTATGATTTGGGCTAATGTTCATTTTCTGTTTAATTTACTGCAGAGCTTTCATTTGGATTAACGTGACTTGAAGTATACCAAAAAAGATTGGAAATATTTCATCTCTAGCAGACTCACAAGGTAAAACAAATCTAGTAAAATAAATTCTATAAAATTTGATTTATTTATGGTGGTTTTTTATTAAAATGGCAAGCTTTTGAATAGAAAATTTTTTACCCACTTTAGATATCATCATAAAACTTAAATAGATTTCAATCAGATGAAAACCAAATATCATGATCAATTCCCAAATCTTTTTAAATTTGAACAATATAAGAGATATGTGAGTGAATGACTAAACCAAAACAGAAATTGGTTTGTGTCCTATCAGTGTGCTATTTTTTTTTTAAATATTACAATGTTAACTAAATTCACATAAGAATAGGCTAGCTTGAAATCAATTTTTGATTACGGGGTGGGATTTTAATTTTATATTATATTTATATTAAGCCATGTGCGTGTTTATTATGTGTTGGTGTATAATATTGGATTTTTTTAAAAAAGAGGGCAAACAAACAGAATGCTTAGATCAACAAATCAAACTTTTACTGTGTAAAAACACACACATTCATATTCAGATTACTTTCACAAAATTCTGGGTTTATTGTGTAAAAAGTATCAAAATTTATAGGTTAATACTATAGACTTAACTGATGTTAGAAAAAGGGTCTATATATGACAATAGAAGATAACATAGACAAGGTACCTTGAAATAGATACGTGTAGAATAATCCTAGAGAAATCCAAGAGTCTGTTCTTCCATTCACAACAGATAATTAAACCATTATTAGGATATTAGGATATAAATAAAAAATAATCAAATTGAGAAAGAAAGGGAGAGCAAAAGTACCATAAATTGTGAGTGGAAATCTGATCAGTTTGTGGAGAACCTAAGATGCAGTGACCACAAATATATACTATACAATTTTTAACCCCACTCCCCCACTCCCCCACTCCCCCACCCCCCCACTTCCTAAAATATAAGACTATCAAACGTAGCTAACTTATTTTCAGTTTTTTTTTTCCCTGTTGTTTTAACCTGACACAAACACAAGTAGATAGTAATAAGTATTAATAGTGTCACCAATTATTATTAATAGTTTTACAAATAATATTCTTATTATCTATACTAATAATAGTTTTTTTTTTATGTATATCAAGACTTTATTAATTATTATGAATAAATATTTTCATAGAAAGTGTTTTCAGTCTGTTTAATATGTTTAGTGTTTTGATTTATTCTTATGTACACCACTCTCCCACTCTCCCACTCCCCCCACTTCCTAAAATTTAGGATCAATCAATTGTAGATAAGGCATTCTGATTTCCGGCTTGTTTTTCCTACTGTTTTAACCTGATCAAAACATATATAGATAGTATAATCAGAAAAAATAATCCTTTATTAATATTATTTTTATTTTTATGTTTATAAAGATTACGTTTAGTCTTGTTTTCATACAATACATCATAGTTGACTACTTCATAAAGGGAAAAATAGCGAGACTTTAGGTTTTTTGTTTGTTTTAATATAAATAGCAATTAAATATAGCTATAAAATTTGCTGAATTTTAGGGTTTTGTTAAATAATAAATATCCATTCAAAATTCAAAATAGAGTATATACCAGATTAGGGATTAAATATATAGCTATAAAATAGCTGGATTTTAGGATTTTGTTAAATATCCATACAAAAAACTGCTAAAGATGCTGGGTTCAAGATATCTAGCAGAGAGGTGTGACATAGCCTTCATTTTAACTTGTAATTTTCAAAGTTGCAAGCAATATTATATTCATGTTATACTTGTTCAAGTCTTAAAGTTACATAAATAGATGGCAAATAGTTGTATCTTTTTTAGTAGCACATGTTATTTGGCATGTTTCCACTTTTTTTTTGTACCATAATAGTTACTATTTGGTGTTTATTGAACTTTAAGTTACAAGTAATGTTTCTATGAAAGTGTAGACTGTTCAATATGTTATTGATGCCTAGAATTCTGACCGTTTAAGTTACAAGTAATGTTTATATGAGTTCTCAACTATGACCAATAATAATGAAAAATAATGATCAACCTCGAATCACCATTAATAAATTTGTTTCAAGACACGTATAGCTTTACTTTTGATCCTAACTTGAAATAAATTCTAGAAATAAGTTTGAAGTTTCTTTCCTGGTAATTCATATAGCTTTAATTATTCATCAATTGTTAAAAGAATCTTTTTTATTTCTAGATTATACAAGGAGATTTGCCATTTGATTTGGCGTCATTCTTCCAAGAAGTGCTGAGTTTGTACTCTGTACCAGAAACTTCATTTGCCAAAGCTTGCATCATCATAGATAAGGTGAGTGATGCCTATGTGTCTACATCTATACGCAACATTAGATCCACTTTTTTAATCATGAGCTTTTGTTTTTATTTTTTCTTTTGATTCTCTATAACTACAAACAATAATGATTTCTATTTGCTGGAACGCAATAGAAAAGTAACGATACCTGGTGATATGGGATTAATACATTCATAGTAGTGTCATATGATACATAAATTGAATCTAGTGGGAGTTCAACATGCATGTTTTACTTGATAGTTGATACATTTATATGTCTTTGTTTCTAAATGATTTATTTGAAGTTAATAATAACTAATAGATATATGATTCAAGTCACTTGGATAACACCAATAATTATAAAACATGATTCAAAAACTACAAAAACGCAGCAGATATTGATATAGGCTTAAAGCTCTTCTACTTACTAAACAAGGTTCAAAGTAACATTAAAAAACATAGCAGATATTAATCTGCACTAAAGTTTAAATGGACCCCATTGAGTCTGCAGTATCAGCCACATCCTCTTGAGGCTCCTCCTCACTGCTGCTCACATATATAACTTCCCCCAATTCCACTTAGCAAGATTTTCCATCCTCTTGTTAAATTTGATAGCCTTTTGCTTCTGTCATAACAATGTTAATAAATTAGTATTAGTTTAAAAATTAAATGTAAGATGAAAACTGTTTGATATTACTGCTTCATTTATTTCATTTAGAAGTGCCACACAAGCTGATGAATATGTCCCCTTTGTTTCCTGCAAAATTAAATTTTATTTGTAAGCAAATATATTCATAAAATGTTATGAATCAATTCACAAACCTTAATTTCTGAAACAATTTTTGCAGATGGTTGAATATGTTCATCTTCATTGCTGATTTGATGTTCATAATTATTAATGGGTGCAACAGCTTCACGTTGGTATGTAGCTTCCTCCTTGTATAAAAAAACATTAAAACATCTTTTTTAACTACAGTTTTAGTCTAAACTCTAAACCAATCAGCACTTTGAATAGAATGCTTATGAGCATAGGTTAATAGTTTAGTACACAAACCTTAATTTCTGAAACTGTTTTGGCAGTGTTTTCATCTTCATTGTTGGCCAGATCTTGACCATTGTTAATGGGTGCAACAACTTCACATTTGTAAATAGGTTTATCCTTGTATACAAAAAAAAATAAACATGTTTTTAACTACAATTTTAGACTAAAGAAAGAACCCAACAGTATAAGGTTATGATTTAACTTACATTGAAAGAGTGCTGGATTTTCTTGATAACAATCTTCATGCCCATGTATGCAAGTGTGAACAACACAGTAACTTTGCCCAGAAAAGGTATACTTTTTGTTAGACATTAGGTTTCTTTTATAGTTGAATGAAAACATGGGCATGTGTTATTCAGCACCCCACTATCTTCCCGCACAAAAAACTGCCCAAATTTCAAAATTGTAGCATTTTCTTATATTGTTTTAACTTCCTAGGTTGCCATGGGACTTGTAATGTATTAAAGGACTTGTACATTAATGCATGATTGACTTGGACATTATATCATGCATCTTGATGTCGATTAAAATTTACATCGATATGTTGACAAAAATACGCTCGTTTTAACGGTATATTCAGATTTTTATTAAAACGTAATATATTCATAGATATAAGCTAAAGATTGAAAAAAATAAGATGTGAGGAATATGTGGGGAAAGATAAGGGGGAAAATGGAACTATGCAGAATATGTGGGTATAGATAAGGGGGAAAACTGTATAAGTTGATTATGTGTTTGATGATACGTAGATGGAATTGTTGTGGAATGAGTGTCTATTTTATAAATCGTTGAATTAACATCACTGGTATTTTTTTAAATGTATCTACAGCCTGTGTGTCATGTATTTTTTTATAGTATTTATATAATTTTGTATAATTTCGTTGAATTAACTTCACTGGTAATTTTGTATAATTTCGTTGCAGTTAGTGTCATGTCTGTGTTTGTGTGTTGTTTTATGTATCTACAGCCTATGTGTTTGTGTTGTTTTATGTATGATGTTAGTGATAATATAGTTATTGTTTTTATATGTAGCTGTGTTGTTGGTTGTTCATTGGGAACCTGTTTGTAATTGGAGTCTTGAAAATACATGAGGTTTAACATTAATCATATACCCACTGAACTATTATTTTTTGTACAGGAAAAGAAATGGAAGGCAAGCTGGTGCATTGACTGGAGTTACAACTGTATGCGGCAGAAGTAAAACAGAACTTATTATATGTCTATTTATTTTAAAGAAAAAGGTCAACATTGTGCAATCGAGTTTCTGGTAATATTTTCTCAACAATAGGTACTTGTAATAATGTATTAAAGGACTTGTACGTTAACATATAAAACAGGCATAAACAGTCCCAAAATAGGTTATAATTACGCGTATATTATTGATATTGGGTGTTTAATTCGTTCATATTTGTATTTCTCAGGAAATTGGAGCTCCAAGACTGAAACAGAGGATTTCCGGGCAAAAACAAGCAAAAACTGGAGATTCCTGAAGGTTTGAAGTCATCCCGGGACTTAAACAGTGATAAAACCAGTCCGGGAGTGACCCAGCACGCCCACGCACACTTACACGGAGGCCCTGCACGCTAGAAGACAACGCAGAAAGCTTGGAGAACAAGAAAACATACTGAGGACACATGCACGCCCATGCCACATCACTTGGCATGCCCATGCTATTTAAAATGTGTTCCCCAAGGCTTAAACGACAAAATCTGACAAAGTACTGCTGAGCACGCCCATGCTCATGCATTTGGCACGGGCGTTCCAGACAAAAAGGACAGACAGATCAGACCTGTAGCAAAAGAACGTACGTGTAACTGCAAGCACGCCCTCAACACATTTTGGCACGGCCGTGCTTGCTCTGGAGGCCTATAAATACCAAGCTAACCCCCACTATTTGTTCATCCCATCTTGTGCTCTCTTGGGGCCGAACTCCAAGCTTCTTCCAGAGATATTGGGGTCTTGTGGGAGGTCTTCTGGCCCTCCTAACATCCCTCAATGGTTAGGCCTCGTCCTACCTTGATCGGCTTGGCCAAGAAGAGGATCGTAGAGTAGTTATGCAATAAATATCGAGAGTCGTGAGGATCAAGAGAACTACATATCACTTGGAGGTGGATAGCTTGTCTATGAGCAGCCATGTTCTTGTGTTGATCATGTCTTATGGTTGTATCTTTCTATCATTACGAACCCATTTCAATTTGTAGACTTTTATTTTTAGTATTAGTAGTTTATTTTTAGTTATTTGTGGTGTCCACTTCTTTTAATCTTTATTTGTTTATCTTTGTGAAAGGTTGCCAATGATGATTAACTTAATAAACTAACTAGAGGTTTAATCAGCTTGTGGTAGTCCCGAGCTAGATCCAAGGTGAGGAAACCGGTAGTGAGACAAATCCTTCGGGCTTCTAATATCTGAACCGGATTCTAAACAATGGCATCTGAAGTGAACCAAATCTGAGTGACACATTTCTGGTACATACCAGATGACTGAGTAATTTTCTTGGTAAAGGGAGGATCACCTACGGGTGCACCAGTGATCTTCGGATTGCACACCTTTAGGATTATGTTCCACCTATATCAAGGATTGTACTCAGTAGTTGAATGGCTTTCTTGGCAAAGGGAGGATTCCCTACGGGCGCACCAGTTGATCTTTTGTATCATACGCCTTTAGGATTATGTTCCACCTTTGTTAAGGACTTCATTCAGCTCGGAAGGTTATGGGTTGGGTTAATTAAGTCATCAATCATCAAACCAACTTTATATTTATCAGGTCTGTAAATATTAAAGTGTCACCAAAGATAAATAAAATAAAGATTCTATATCTAGTTCTCGTTAGTACAACGCCGTTAACCAATGGGGATACGTGTTTTCTGAACCGACTGTAAAAGAGATCCTTTGACCTAGTTCGTTAACCAATAGGGATAGCTGTCGGTAAGGTTGGCTGTAAGTGAGATCCTTCAGTACGAAACGCGAGAGCTAAGGCGAGGTGTACGGTATTCCAGGTCGGAAGTAAAGCCTCCATATTAAGAAGAAGATGAGCTCGAAGACCAGATACTTGACCGCGGTTTGAGGAGCCTGCTATACGCGAGGCCCTGGCGGAGACCCCAGGTGGACGCACGCTGGAGAGGTTTAGCATTCTACACAGTAGTAGCCTTCGCTTCTCTATAAAAGAGTCAACACTTCAAGATCCCTCTCGTCTTCCTCACAAATTAATTAACTTAAATTATTAATTCTAATAATAAACTTAACTATTAATCGAAAGGACCACGAGATATGCATAATATACTACTCTACTATTTTTATCTTTTTATTTTACAAAACCAAAACCTTTTTCAAAAACCATTTTTATCAAAGAACCCCTCCGTTATATTTTTTTCTTTTCAAAACCCGATCAGTTGATGGATGAAAGGTTGAGTAGGGGAAAGTGTGATCCTTGGGGATACGATACTCAATACTTACCCTAGAAACTATACTATGCACGTCAGGTTCTCTGCCTATATGTTGGTTTTAGCTTCTAAAGTAAATATTGTTTACTTGATAAATTTAAAACTTGGTAATAACCGGTTGAGTAAAAATCAGTCTTTTATCCCAAACCAAAGTTTCTGAATTAAAACATCAAAGTTTTTGGCCAGGAAAATGATATCTTTTTATTTTGCTAAAACCACGCACATCAATGTGTTTTCATTAGTATTCAACATTGTAATGATTATCTTTATAATATTAATGAAAAACGAATTGAAAATGATTCTTAACGTGTTCTGATTTCGATTTATATCATTTTTCATGCGAATTAGGGTTTCCGCACCTGATTTGCTTATACTCGTGTGATCTTTGTGTGTTTTTGTGATAAACCAATCCTACATTTTTAACTAGTTGTATTACTTGTCCTTTATGGATATTGTGTCCGGTCAATTATTGTGTATTGACATTGTTTGTTTTTGTTCTTGTTTGGATCACAATTGGGACCTTATGTTCAATTGTATCAATTCCCAAAACTAGGGTTTTGTATGGATCCTCCAATAATTTCTGATAAACTATTCGACTAGTTGTGAAATTGTATCAACTAGGGTGTCTAATGCTTGACTGTATGCATCGGATTGACTTGTTGGAACATTGTATGGTCCAATTATGATGTAATATGTGAAATATAATACCATGCACAATGTATATGTGTAGTTAAGTGTACGGATATGACCTGCGACGGGTGTCACAGATTAAGTGCCCGACAAAAATGGATGTTCGAGTGATGTATTTCTAGACGGTTGTTTGCTTTCCGGATCGAGTGTCTGAGGTAAGGTTTTCAAATGTTGAGGTGGATTCCGGGTTAGGATGGGTGTTTCCGAGTGGGTGTTGGGTTTCCAGACGAAGAGTTTCCTAGTTGGGTTTCCGGATGAGTTTCCGGACGATGTGGTTTCTGAGCTGTGTTTCCGGGTAAGGGTTTTCGGATGAGGGTTTCTGGATGGGAGTTTCCGAATGGGAGTTTCCGGGTGTGGGTTTTCGAATTGAAAGCTGCTTCCGGATCCTGATGATAACGAGTTTCCGACAAAGAAGGTGGGTTTCCGGTGCCTTCTCTGTTTCGGAGTGATTGATGTGTGTCCGACTGCGGGTGTCCGAGGTGGTGGTGATTTCCGACTTGAAGCAGTGTCCAATGAGATTTTGATCACCAATGAGGAGTGTCCGAGTTGTCTTGGGTTGTTCGATGCTTTTGTATTTTCGATAGGAGTATTCTTAGTATTGGATATATTTTTGGTAAATGGTTTAATGTTGTTGATGATGTTGATTGAAATAGCAAAAATCCCCAAAAATAGCAAACATATTTTGTTTGAATTTTGAAAGGATTTTTCAATACCAAAAAAATATTCTATCAACCTGGAAACAATTTGTGAACTGCCAAAATATCGATCAAACAACCCATTTTACTAGTCTTTTTCTTCGTTCTTTGTGTTCTCCAAAAAATTAACAGTCGAACCAACACAAACGAATCTGCTAAAAATTTAAGACACCAAAAACTGTTAGAAATAAATATATTTAATGAGATGAGATTTAAACCTGTGAAATCCATGAAACGCAGCCGTAAAGATTCTTCTATTATTCTTCGAATGATACCAAAACCGAGCCTTCGTAAGAGTTCTTAGGCTCTGATACCAATTGTAAGTTTAGATCTTCTCCAGGTATCAAACAAACACCCAATCATGATGAGGAAAATCCAAACTTACCAAATGAGGAACTTAAAAAGTGTTATGATAATCAAAGATTATCTAATACATCATATCCAAATCATGATGAAAATCATATTTGATATAAGCCTCACCCTGGTAGAGTGCACAATTCGCTTTGAAGCATTGATTTGCGGACCTGTCACCTCTGTGTCTCATACCTTGTAACTTACGGATAACTAAAATATAATGACGCGTTACGATGAAGTTTTGTGCAATTCTTGATACGAGAATATGTCGTGTGTGTGGGAACCATAGGCTAGTTAGTATTAATACATCTAATTTTGCATCATTTTAAAGCATTACACAATGGTTTGCATGTGAGCTTATGTGGACAACATTATCAGCAATTGCCTAGTTTCACTAAAGTAAAGTTTAAATGAAAAAAAACAACAGTGTGACTAGATTTCTCAAAAATAGATATGATCTTCTTACCGGAAAATCACAAAAAGTTTGAATGTTTGTATATATTTTCTTACTGTATTTCTTTTACATTCCTGCAAAATTTAATTGCAAAAGCTGAAAAAGATTTTTGGTGTGTTTTAGCATAAACTTCAGAAAATCCAAAATTTTTATATTTCCATCTTATTCTCGCTAGCCGATGTTGGATAATGATCAATTTTTAGAAGTTTGAATTGCTGAGAATACCAAAATTGAGTTTTGTGTCGAATTTTGCCGGATCATCCATTTCAAAGGTTTTGTCTAAACTTTGAACTTTTTGTTTCTTCATCAAGCATCTCAAATATGTCAAATTGTGCTTTTTGTAGTAGTTAAATTATCAAATTTGAACGAAAAGGACAATCTGGTATTTCAGTGTGTGAAAAATGACTTTAGAATGCTCATTCGTACTGACGACAGGATGAATGAGTACTTTCAATTTCCATTCGTTTGAAATTTAAGGGGAATGAGTAATAATTTGACAAAATTTGTCATTCGTATTCATTTGGGACGAATGAGGGTTATTTTCTCTCATTCGTGTGAATGAAAGGGTGAATGAACAAGTCTGTATATTAAAATTTCTCATTCGGCCAAAACATATTTTTCATTCTTGCCAACTGTTCATTTCGATCACACACTGAGGGGGAGTTTTTTAGTATGATTGATATACTTTGACAAGTTGTTCATATTGATCACAGGTACCTACTCATGGATTTTCAAATGTTTTTTTACCAATACTCACAACAGAATTGGGATTTTTGTATCAGACAGAACCCTAGCCTTAATTGGACTTCGTTCAATCAATTTGACACTGGTTTTCTTATTCTAATCATGTTATCGTTCGTTTTAGGGGGAGAGCATAGCAAGACTTAGGGTTTAAACAATCTAATAATCAATTTGAATCTTAACCGAACCCTAAGTCATTAGAATACAATCAATAACTTGGTGTTTTATCAAATTGATGGTTTGTTTGGATTAATCGAGGGTTTTAGGGAGTAATGAGGCAAAAATCCAAGTTTAAACAAGTTCAGAAGATCAAAATTGTAATTCAAAAATCTGACAAGTTCCTGTGAGGGGCGAATGAAGTCATTCGTCTTAATTTTGGGACGAATGAGTAGAAAGTTTACTCATTCGTGTTAAAGGTTTTTCATTCGTGCCCTCAGGGCGAATGAGAGATAAAATTACCATGTTTGTCGAAATTCCAATCCATTTTATAATTTTATCAAGTTTTGATCATTTTTAAGTAAATTTTTGTACATTTAGAGTTCCAATCTTTGTGTTTCTTTGTTATGATTACAGAAATAGCCGAATTAAAGTTTGAACCTAAGCATAATAATTTTGCTTATCTGGGTGAAGTTAAAGACAAATATATAGTTTTTCAAGGCATGATTGAGTTTCTCAGAAGATCAAGAATATTTATTATATGCCATTTCACAGCCACATATGACTTACAAAGACCAACAGCATTAATTCTGGAACAATACATGTGCGGATTTCTTTGATGGTAAGATGATGATCCAAAGCAAGATACAAGACAAACTGTTGCTTGTAACTGAAGAGGACTTTCGAAGAGTACTTCATTTCAATGATAAAGAATCTGACCCGATCAAGTTCTCATGGAAGATTCAGAGAGGATGTTTTCTAAGAGCGAAGTATTTCAGGAAGATCACTGATTGTCAATTGAACAAAGCAAATGTGTGTGCTCCTTTCAAGTATCTGTTGCACATTATCATTCAAATTTTTGCACCAAGAAGAGGAGGTTTTGACGTGCTTCGTGACACTACATGTTCAATGGTTGTTACCCTGATGTTGAACAAAGATTTCAACTTCTCGGGAATGTTATTTCATCATTTGAAGGAGGTTTTTAATGGCACAAGACATGACACAAATAAGTTCTTGATATATCTGAGGTTTCTGCAGATGATCATATTTGATGAAATGTATCCAAATTTGGTGAAGGATCCATCTCAGATCATATGGATATGTTGACACTTAACAGACTTATGGCATTCAGAGGTAAAAGTGAAGAAGAGAAGCCGCCTATAAGAAGATTGTTTGGCCATCTTATTAATCCGGGATATGAAGCTCCTAATGGTGATGAACGGAGACACAAGAATAGTGATTCAGAGAATGATGTTCCTCTGGTCCTGTGATTGGTGAATAGAAAGCAAAGAGGAAAACAAAGAAGAAGTCAAAGATAGTTTCTAAAAACAAAAGCAAAGAACCTGAAAGCTCCTCAGCTGCAAAGAAGAAAGGAAAGAAAACTACACTCATAGATGAAGATTCAGATGATGATTCTTTGGGATTGAGTGATACGGAGGATCATGAAAAGACTGACAGTGATGTTGAAGCAGATCCTAAGTCCACTGGTGATTCTGTAAAAACTCCCAATCTAGTTGATGAGTTAGTTGCTGCCCAACTGCAAAAGCAATATGATGAAGATCCGGATTTTAATCCTAAAACATAAGTGCTAGATGTTGAAGATATAGAAGGTTCTCCAGTTTCTCCTCAGTCAATGAAGCGTGGACGTCTGAAGTCCATGGAAATGAAAGAATCCAAGAGATCTAAGAGGAAGAAAGACTTGGAGAGTTTAATTAAAGGAACTGGAACTTCAGCTGCTGCAACTACATCAGCAACAATAACACTTGTTACTTTATCGATTACAAAAGAAAGTTTTGCAGCAAAGAAGAGAAAAAGATCTAAAGAAGCAGAAGCTAGCAAAGCAAAGCTAGCAAAAGAGTCTTCGCAACAGCAAAATCTGTCAAGCATTTCCAAGTCTCTGAAGGAAATGTTGTCAAGTTTTGATAAGCCATCATGCACTAAACAACCAGACTCAATTTCCCAAGCAATTGCTTCGTGTCACAAGATGCTTTGAATTTCATGCAACAATAGATAGCTCGACAGATGGAAGCTTTCGATGTTCAAAAATCCATCACCGTGAAGAATCAACAAGAGATAAAAGAGCTTGAAGATAATGAGAAAGATGTGTTGCAGATCATAGCCAAATCAAAGGAGATGCAAGATGAGTTAGAGAATGAAGTTACTGAACTAAAGCTTGAGAATTCAAATTTGCAACTTACTAATGTCAATAATTAGAAGCGTATTGTTGAAGTGGAGAATAAGAACAGGAAACTGAAGAAAATAGTTGACAAGCTCTATGAGAAGGTTCCTTAATTAAAGTCAAAGATCAAGATGAGGAAGAGGACGAATCTAAAGAAGACGAAGATGTTGAGAAAGATGATAATGATTCTAGTGATGATGATGATGATGATCATGATGATGGTGGTGATGATAAGGATGGCGAGGGATCGATTGATTCAGATGATGTTGATGATGATATAGAAATTTTTTCATATAAACGACGCGCTAAGTCAGCTGAAGATACGTCTAAGGATCAATCTAAACAAGGCAGATCAGGTACAATGATGGGTGTAGAGAAAGAGCGGCTTAGATAGATGGTTAAAAGAGGACGAGTTTCTTTGAGGTTCACTTCTAAGTCCAGAGAGATATTTGGGAATGATGATATGAAGATGTTTTTGGAATATCAAGATCCTGAGTTAGAAGATGGAGAAGACAACGCATAAATGACATGAGTGATTCTTGAAGGTGTTGCACAACAGGCTGGTATTACATTTGAAGAATTAGGTAACAAGAAAGAAATTCCATACCTGTCAGTTATTGAACCAGGAAAGCATTCAGATGAGATAAATGTGGACAATTTTAATGAGATCGAGATAGAAGATATTTCACATGAAGAATATCCTGAGTACTATAATGTTAGAGATAATTCTAGCATCCCATTTGTTGGTGAAGCTGTTTTGAAAGAAGCCGAGAAGATTGCAAAAGAAAAGGAAAAGATTGTGACCGATGAAGTGTTCAATGATGCAAAAAAGGAAGATATTCATTGACAATCAGATACTTTGAAAGATTGTTTGAGAAGGTCAAGAGAAGAAGTTGATAATCGTCCTCTGCCACGAATTCAATCAAAGTTTTATAAGTACCACAGCAAGATTTTCAAAGGAAGAGCGATTAGTTGGAAATTGTTTCCACAATTGCGATGTATTGGAGTTAGGAAAAGGTATTCAATGTTTCAACCATTTCCATGACTTGAAGACTCTTCCTTATTAGGTTGTCTGATATTTATGCCGACACAAGTTGATTGGTGCGAGTGGATTGCTAGAATATATGGCTAACAAGTTGATGAGAGAAAATCAAACTAAGTGGGATGTGTTCAAGCCGCAGTATCCAAAAAGAATTGTACACAAAGAAATAGATCCGAAGAATAATCTGCCTTTTGTGACTCTAAAGTATAAACCAGCAAAGTGTATGAAGAATATTTCTTTGATGCCGATATAACAAAACATCAGTGACTACTTTGCGTTTTGGTATTTTAATTGGAGGACGGGCGAAGCAGTAATAGTGATGGATAATGAAGACAAGTCCAAGCTTTGCAAGAAGATTTGTATCTTTGATCCTATGTGGATAATGATTTTTTCATGTGAACATATCGAAACTTTGTTCTTTAATCCAATTCACTTTGACGCTTTAGATATTGATCAAGCACGGAGATTTCAAGCCGTCGTCAAATGTTGTTTTGCTTATGACTTGCACTTTGGATGTGATTATAAAGCGCTTCTTGGAAAAAGAAAGGTGAATGTACAGAAGTCTGAAGAAAAGAACATTGCTGGAAAGACTAAAATGGCAAAGATGAAGTTGAAGTTTGTTCAAGAAAATAACTAAAGAAACTCACGCTACAGACAAGGGAGAGTATGTAGATGCATATTCATATGTGTCTGTAGCATTTGGGTCGATCGAGACATAGTTAGTCAATAGTTGTTTTATGTTTTTGTATAAAGTCATTGGATTAAATGTCGAAGGGGCGAATGAGACTTAAAGTGTCTCATTCGTGTGATTGATTGGGCGAATGAGTAACCCATATATATTTGTGGGTTGGGCACTAGTTTTGGTAGTTTTTGTTAGTTTGTATGTAAAAGTTTAGCGCCACTACTCTGTTCAAAAACCCTAGATTGCTTAGCTTGTCTTAATCGAATATGTAAAATTTATATTTGATATTAATGATTAAGATAAACATGTTGATTGATTTCGTGTGCGTTATTTAATAGTTTTATATCATTTTGCTAGACCCGAGGGGATTCCACACCCAAAGGTTTATATGTCATTGAGATTCGTTGTGATTTGATAGAATTCAATCCTACAATGTGCATTGTCTTTGTGATTCAGTGGAGGTGTGATTGTCATACAAGCTTATGTTAATAAAGTCTCATGTTTGGTTTTTGAGTGACTATAACTAGCACATTACATGCTAGTCCAGATATAAACCGAGTAGAGTGAAACATTATGAGGGGTTTGTTGCATAAAAAACAAGAAGCATGTTAGTTTTAGTTGGACAATTTCTGTTTTTAAATTCGAATCAATTTAAACTTGTTGAATTAACACATCTAACACTAATCTGTGAATGGGATATGACTTTGGACCCTAGCTAATGCATTGTAGGGACGATTGAGGCGTTTGTTTTTTGTCCGTGATAGTGTTTAAACGGATTTGCTTGAAGACAAGCCGTTTAGCATTTAACACAGATTTAAGAGAATGTGGCAACAAATAAAACATTATTTTTAATAATATAAAACATTATGGTGAGTTTTATTCTCAGAAAAACCCAAGTCTTAATTAATTTGTATAAATAAACTCATTAATTGCATTATTTAGATGCAATAATTATGTTTTTAGTGAAATTAAAACCCAAATTTATTTAAAAAACTATTTTTCAACATTATAAATCCGTAGACATTATTTTCTATAAAAATTATATTTTTAATTTTTTTCATTTTAGTTAAATCATATTAATTGCTTATTTAGCTTTTTAAATCATTTTAAAAATACAAAATAAATAGTTTTTAACCTATAAAAATAATTTACTTACTTTAAACTGATTTCATATTCAAATATTATTCATTAACGTTTCATTTGTTTGACTTATCTTTCACTTTATTTACATAATATTTAAATATTTAAATTCTTTTAATTTCATAAATATTAATTCTATAAATAATCCTTGTCAAATAAATCAATATCATTAATATGTGTTTTCCATTTCAATGCAAAAGTTTAATTAAGTATTTCGTCATTTTATTCATTTATTAAACTTCCTATTTAATTAAAAACTAGATGTAGTCCCCCGCGCGTTGCGGCGGGGGTACGTTGGTGATAGTACGGTGCCGTGCGCGGGTTATGGGTTGGCGCCACCAAAACAAATATAGAAACCGTTTTTAAGTTGGTGGAAATGTGTACTTAAGCAAGTCTGTGTGATACAACTATACATATAAATAACTAATAAATAGGCCTCACCAATAAGTCTGATGTACCTCCCGATAAACGTCTGAAAACTAAATCCAATTAATCAAGAAAACCATATTGTTCTCGCTTTAAACATGTTACTTATATCAGTGAAATAAATACAAAAGGTTGTTGATATGTTGAAGTACATATGTTTTAACACTTAAATACTTAATATGTTACACCAAAAACCAAACCCGAACCTCACGCATCGTAGCCAAACGCCTTGTGTCCTCTTTCATTCGAACCATTGCAGTTGAACCCTTTCCTGACCTCCAATTTACACCATGCTTTTGTTGACTATTTCATATTACACACTTATCTTAACGTATGCAAACCAACCAACTGCATATTTTCATACCCACCCTTTGCTTTACCAAGACCCTTTTCATCATAATTGACACTCTAATTTTTTTTTTTACAGTCTTTAATCACCACATCAATGTATACTTGTTGGTCCATCTTACTTTCAGAGAAATTTTTTGTTATCCTAATTCCTAACCTTAGTATTTAACTTCATGTTGCTGTTTCTTTTGTCTTGACTCAACTGAGTCGATTGCAAAACCCCCCAATGGTAGCACATAACATCTGATCTGATCCGATTTAGATTTGTGAATTCAAGAACTCATAACAATGTGTATTATTGTAGCAAGTTGCGTCTGATGAAACAATCATATATATTTTCTTTTGAATGACTGCATAAAAGAAACACAATTATTTGCAGGCAGGCATGACATCCAAAAACGGATCGAATGATTAAAATTCCTAAACGCGACATTGTAAATATAAAAGAATTGACACTCTAATTACCAAAAATAAGACGGAAAAGCGTTTAGGATAAATACCATACCAAACCTGTTGACCAACTTCAAAGCGTCTTTTTGAGGGGCTACACATTTATTTATTCAACACATTGAAAATTTCCATTAATGCAATCGACTAATGTTGTTGGAGCACATCTTATTGTACCAATAAACTTCACAGAGTGCCTGATTCTCCCAACATTTTGCCAACAAAAGAAAATACAAATACAAATGCATATCATGTTTTTTTCTTTTATTAACCAAAACTTATCAATTATAGAAAGCAGCCTTTGACCACACCTTATATATAATCCAAATCCCAGTTTCTTCAGAGAAGTTCACTTTGTCTTTTCAAATTTACATTGAAGTTTGGTATAAAATTCATAATTTAATTGTAAATTAAAAGTATATGACTTGATTTTTCAAATTTGTTCTTATTAACAAATTAAGCACAAATAGCAATCAATAAATCAATCATCTAATAACACCATAAGCTTTAGGTGTGGCACGAACAACAATCCTTCAGTTATCTCTAAAGCCCATATCTCAAATCTTATATTTAATTACACAAAACCAAAGGGAAGATCTAGGAAGCAAATTTTATTACCCAAAGCAGCGCTAAAGTCAAACTAAATCACACAAAGTAGAAAGCAATCCTTTTTCCTATCAATCTAACGACTATTAATTTTAATTATTCTTGAATAATAAAAAAGAAAAGGGTTTTGATTATGCTCACTATGCACCACCAAAGATGGTTACACAGTCGCCGCGACCGCCACCATCCACCACCGAACAGAAGGATGAAGACGTACGAAAAAACACAACCAAGGAGGGTGCATCAGCGGAAGCAGCGAGCAAGAAAAGCAGGTAATGACAATTGAAATTGTGAGGGGTGAGCAAGATAAAGTAAGAAAATGGGGAGGGTTAATCAGGTGAGCAGGATAAAGAAAGAAAAGGAGGTTACTTGTATCAAGCAAGAAACACGTGGCATGGAATTCTATTGTGCAAGAAGTGCTTGTAAAGCTGCTTTTACAGGGTACAAACTGAATTGCACAAAACACCTTTTAAGCACAAAGTATAACCCATCAATGCACCAATGCTTTGGTAATTAGTATATTATAAATTGATCAAATATTAGTTAATCATTTTCTAAACTTTATCCTTTGTTCGAAACCAATTAAAAGAATTCCATATTCAATTTATATTTCAAAACCATAAATTCTCAATTTTAGTCTAAAAACCCTAAGTGCCTGAATCTAGCGAACTTAGACTTTAAGTCTATTTTTCAATTTCAATACATTTACATTGTTCATTTAGGTTGAATTAGTTGGAGCTTCCTACTCCTTTTTGCTCGCTTTGTTAGTGAAATTATTCTTACTTACTAGAGGTTAGCATTATTTCTCTTTTTCACTTTTACATCCGCACGTATACAAAATTTGCACATACACTTACACGAAATCTTTCATTCATTTACAACTAGAATTCATATATGTGTCTTATTTATTAATCTGTGTAGTTCATGTTTAAACTTATACATATTTGACATACAATCTTATGCAAAATCTTTACATTTAGACGTAACTTATGTTAAGATGCTTTATGCATTTAAGCATAACTCATGCTACGATGCTCTATTAGACATAACTCATATAGATTCAGACGTAACACGAGTTAGGGTTCCCAATTTCAACTTTACATTTGTTAACCTTACATATGATTTTGCCTTATTCGTTGTTTACGTGTTCACAAAATTTCTTGGTAACACTAGACATATGAATTGCACTTTTTTTAATCTCATATGTAATGCTCACCAACATTTTATGCTAACAAAAATTATTTGTTTCAAGAAAAGCTTGCTTGATGCTTCATATATGACTTTAACCCTAGATTAAATCAATCAATATTTTAAGTTTTTTTGTTCTATTTTTCTACTTCAATATCTTGTAAAACAAATAATGTGATAAATATATATTTACATTTTAGTACCATGAGCTATTGAACAATCATTCACTTCGTGCACCCGATGATTTCACCATCGATTGGGGTTGCATTAATATTCTAGCAAGTTTCAAAAACCTCAACCAACCACCAATTACAAAACCATATTCAAATGCAATTTCTACCATTGTTAGAACCAATCCTTTCTTTGATGTTATGAAAGTGAAACGTAGAGTACCACCATCAGTTATGTTGATTGACCTCATAAAATCTCCCCAATCCTTGATAGCAAACCTTTTGTTTATTTTGTAATTTTCGGTCTTCACAACCATCAGTTTTTTCTTCACCATTCAAATTCATCATCACCAATGGATTCAACTTTTTATTTAACTTTGCTCTTGAAACCGCTTCAATATGAAGACACTGCATTTATGCAGTAACAACAGTGTAATTGTAAGTATATGATATAAATATTTAATACTTTGCACTAACAAATGTATAAAAGAGTTAAAATCATACCAAACGATTCTCTCATTTTCAGATAAAATTATAAAACTTTCTCATAATCTTTAACGTTTTCATACTCGTTCACATTTATCCTTTATTCTCCTTCCAACTTCCCCTTGTCTTTGTCATTCACCTAAACATTAATTAAACAAAATATAAAAAAACAACTTAATGATTTAATCAAATATGAACATAGGTTGTTATAACAATAAGTGTAATTTTTTAAATTATTCTCACCTCAACAACATTTTGTACAATTCTTCCCAAATTTACTCACATTGCTCATCTTGTTTTTCTATAAAGTTTATCTTTATTTGGTTTCTAAAAACGCTTACCTTAAATGTAGATTTATCATCCATTCTAAATATAAACATATCAATAAATTCCAAACCCAGCTTTTTACACACATCCGGCCACCCTTCAGTAAAAGACATAACTTTCATGCATTTTACACTCTTTCACATTGAGTTCAAGACCCCTAACTTTTAATATGTATGAAGCTTCGGGCAACTGAACAACAAATATTTTTGTTACAAAATGATTTTCCAAAACCTGAAGTATAAAATTTAGTATGGTAATCTTTCTACCCTTTGATTACAAGATAAATGAATATCTATTAATAATAGAGATAAGTATGAGTATAAACTTACATTAAGGCTTAGATATTTGTAGAGATTCACCATGTGATAGGAGTCATCCGGTGTGTCATAAATAAAGATTGAAATTTCAAAACTCTTACGTCCTCTCATCTTGATGCAGATGAAGTTATCGTCTTATAATTTTAGGTCTCTAACTACCTGTATCCAGCCATCTATGAAAACCGTTTCAGATGGTCTTTTCCTAATTCTTAATTTCCATGTTTTACTCCACAACTCCGCTAGGATCTTCGTCTCCCCACAAGTGCTTAACAAAGTCTTTGGGAATCTCCTATTATTCATATTAAATCAAATATTTATGTTATTTTGTAATTTAAATACTAACCTAAATTTACTGTTTATAAATTTTTATTTTTAGGAAATACTAACAATCATTTATCCCTATTCTCATAATTATCATCTATCTATTTATAGTTTGTATTCATGATATATTATTATTAAACTTAATATATGAACTTAAAGAATATGCATTTAGTCATTAAGTTTTAGTTGTAAATAAACGTTCAAAGTTTATTCATATACACTCATTCATAAGCGTCTGGTCTATGCCAGTTAAAATAACATGCGGCTCTATACACTCTTCCAACGTAGACTTGAGTATCATAAGGACCCATATGAAGTTTTCTTCACGTCCCTTCGAACCCACATCATTAGTGACACAAAACGACCAGTTTGTCGACGTTATACCGACAACTTGCACTAATGGAAAATGGTACATGTTGGTCTTGTAGGTCGCGTCGATCAACAAAACAAACGAGAACGCACGACACATGTTGAAAGATAATGGATACACAAAAAATATGCTCAACCGTGTTTGTTGAAGGATTCTCCTGAGTGTAGTACGTGTAGCTTTTCAAAACCAGCAAGTTTTCCAGTTCCTGCATCGGTGATTCACTGTGTTTCTTTCTGGCATTAGTCTTCTGAATAGCATTGTGTATGTCTTTCAAATCACACATGCATTCCGGGTACTATCTCTTTATGGTTTTCCAGATTTTATGTGCCTCCATGTCCTGCGCTAACATCTCCTCCACCAATTTAAATTTGTTGGGAGAAAGTATTCTTGCATGCGTGTGCTCTTCTAGATATTCAGTAGCATCGTGGTAATGTTCGACGTTCCTCACATCTATCCTCCAAGCGTCACACTTCCCGCCATAAAACCTGAGCACTTGAAAAAGGCAACTAATTTTGTGGTTACATATTCTCCTCTACATGGCTATACACTTGTGCTTGCCCCTACAGTTGCATTTTAGGCAATCATTCACATCCAATCATTAACTTTTTTGAACCATCGGGCCATAATGACGCAACCGTTATCTTTTCCCCTTTTTAACCCACGTAACCTACTCTTTTCGCGATATAAAATCCTGGTTAGTGTCATACGAAACTGGCAAGTTTGCTTGCTTGTCTGAAACATGCAAGTAGAGTGCTCTTCTGAAACTCGCGGGTTGTTGCTAGTTGTGTGGTTGCTCGTACGGAGACTATTGTGGTACGTACACCTATTCACCACCGTGTTAATAGTACTAATTGTTTTTCGGTACGTACGAAGGTTAAATGTCGGGTTCGTAGCACAGCTCGTTCAGATCTGGCAGCAATTGTTCTTTGTAACCAGACGCAACCTCTTCCTCTTAAGGATCATTCCATCTTCTTTCAAAAGAATCAGGAATACCTGTCTCGTAAGAATTGAGAATGTACGCTTCTAATTCATCAAACTTATTATATAAACTGTGACATTTTTCTGATGTATAAAAAACACACGAATGAAAGAAAATCTAACAGAGGAAATGATTGTCTACAAATTTGTCAAAGAGAAAGAAGAAGAAAAGAGGAACCAATAATCCAAGTTCATGCGAGTACACATCGTATTGGTCTATATGAGGCGTATAGGGTACTATGTGGTAGTAGCTTTAAGTTACATCGTACTGATACAACTTGTATTGACCAATACGAGGCGTATGAAGCCAATCATTGTTCCTTTCAGTCAGACTTTGGGTCACGTGAAACCCTATATGCCTTATATTGACCTATACTAGGTGTATAGGTATCAAATACTTATCTTTTTATGCCCACATAGGAAATTGTGAAAGTAATACACCTCGTATTGACCAATACGAGGCGTATTTAGGGTTTCAAACTAAATATTGGGAGTCAACACCAATGTAGTTAACTCGGCCGATATATCGAAGATATATCACCGATATATCGGTACAAAATATCGGTCAGAATATCGATACCGATATTATCGGCTATATTGGCCGATATTTGACTGCTATATCACCGGTTTTCCCGATATCAGCATCTTTCTTCTTAGTTCTTCCATTTGTATTACTTCTTATTGTTGTTATTAGTGTTTTAAGTCTTAATTGTTAATTGTTAGTGCTAAATATTAGGGTTTTAAGTTTTAATAAGTTCTCACTTACTATGATTGTTATTGTTTTGCGAGTCACAAGAGTTTACTTTGTTAATGATAATTGCTATATATGGATTTTGCATAGTATAAAAATTACCAATATCCCACCGATATCTCACCGCGATAACCTATATCTCAAATATCGGTCCTTGACCGATATCCGATATTTTACAGCATTATCTGCTTAGGTTAACACGAATTATGTTTCAGTCTAAATATTGGAAGTCAACACGATGTAACCCGCCAACGAACTAAACTTTCAGCGAGCAGTTCATTAACCGTTCGCGCGGGAATTTCATTTGTGTTCGTTCTTTTAATAAATGAACAAAAAAATTCGTTCGTTTAGTTAAAAGAACAAACATGAACAGAGGTTGCGTTTATTCGTTTATGTTCATGAACGTTCGGTAAAGTGCTTATTTATGTTTGTTTGTGTTGATAGTTTATTAGGGTTTTTAAGTTTTATAATTTTTTATATTCTTATATATTTTTATTTTTATTTATTTTTATATTTTTTATTGATTTTATTTAAGTAAATAATATATACGGGCCCACATTCACACGAGCCTGGTAGTCCATGTGTATGACGGTGCACTACACCGTATCAGCCAATGCCAAGAAGTCCCCCTCAAGGGTGGAAAGGGTGGTCAGGGCAAGTCCAGAAAATGGGACCACTCCGTGAAGCTGGGATGGCCGGGTAAGTCAGGGTATGTGGGCTGAGAAGGGCCGACAATGTCAAGTATGGGGAAGGGCAAAGGGGCAAATGGCCGGGGTAGGTCGGGCGTCTCATGGGTAATGCACGAGCCCATCAAGTAGGGGTCGCCCGCGCCTAATGTGTATAACATGGGCGGTGGGGGAATGGGTACGGTGAGGGCTGGTGGGGTCATGGTGCAGGTGGGTGCCAGGGGTGGTAAAAATGGCTCGGCTGGCAATGCAATGAGAGGGTGGGTGGTGATCACTAGCTCGGGGCCTGGGCTATGGTGACTGGGGTGTCTAGGCTGGTAGGGTAAGCTCATGGTGATCACTGGCATACCCGCCCTCCTCAAGTCAAAGCTACAGGCAGAACTACCCTCAAAAACAATACCGACGCGCCTGAAGGGCACTGGCGCATCGTGGGGCGATGGCTCACGGTGGTCAACAGGGGGTAATGGTGCGACTAGGGCATCATTAGAAACAGGAGCAAGGTGCTCGACACGGTCTGGGGTGGGATGGGTGCTACAGGCACAGGGGCTCGATGGGATGGCTAGTAACCCAAGTACAACAGAGTGGGGGTGGGCGCTACGAGCCAAATAACAAATCAGTGGCTCCTCTGTGGGTAGTACCACGTGCTCCACAGAAGCCATCGACGCCTGATATACGTTAATTTACACATATAAACGTCCCCGTTTAACTCCCATTTTCAGACGTTTTTGACCTTATACACATGCATTGGTACTTATTTGGGTATATTTGCGATTACAGGTCTTAAACGATGTCCCGGAAGCATAACAGACGAAAAAACAGAGTTTTCAGCGCGCGAACGGGACCTCAGGCTCAGTGAGCGGCCGCATATCGAATACACAATACGGCCACCTAGACTAGCACAAAGTAGAGCATTTCACAACCTATTCCATTTTACCAACTTTGAACACAAATCTACTAAGATCGCCATTTTTACCAAAATAATTAACAAAGATCATTAACCGTGTCAAAGATTGGTAACAACATCATTAAGCTTTTTAGACTCTTTTACGTGCCGATAAACATCTATAATCATTATCTGAGTGACTTTAACCAAACCAATACCCGGTTACAGTTTCCTGGTGTAAACTTTATTAACAAGTTAACTAGTCTACTATCGGACGATTAAACGGACGGTTTCTTCAACAAGTAATCCGCCTAACACATTCGATAATCATCAAAGTCATCTAAACACGACTACAAATCTAACAACAATGAAACAAGGTTGCGCTATGATCATCAAGATTCAAACTTGACGTGTGTGTATATACACATAATGTTGCAGTGGATTTTAACACACGTTTGTGCTTTAATATTTATAAAAATGGTTTAGGCCTTAATATTAAAACACACACAATAGGGCAAGTGTACCCTGTCATATATGTAGTAATGTACAGATAAGAACCAGATATCGATCCATGGACGCGCGCGGAGCAATGGTACTAAAACTCTATCCCCGATTTACCAATAGGAAAAGATAAGTTGAGTTTGTTTATAACTAGATTAATTCTAACATATGTAAATAACTTAACTACGACTCCAAATAGAAAATATAACTATATAAACGATAATACGCCAACCCTAGCATGTCATCTACATATAATAAGAAACAAAGGCGTGATCAACATTCCCATTTTCTGACAGTTAGTTTCCCTCTCGGGCATCCTAACATGACAACTATACAGAAAGCTAACACGAATACACACGTTAACCACTTCAAGTTGTTCATTAGCGCGCAACTGATATGATCTCATGAGAATCTTTAAAGATAGGTTAGTATCACCTTTCGGGAGTCCTCAACCGCACTAGTTAAGGAAAGCAATATCGAATACACAATACGACCACCTAGACTAGCATAAAGTAGAGCATTTCACAACCTATTCCATTTTACCAACTTTGAACACAAATCTACTAAGATCGCCATTTTCACCAAAATAACTAACAAAGATCATTAACTGTGTCAAAGATTGGTAACAACACCATTAAGCTTTTAAGACTCTTTTACGTGCCGGTAAAACATCTATAATCATTATCCGAGTGACTTTAACCAAACCAATACCCAGTTACAGTTTCATGGTGTAAACTTTATTAACAAGTTAACTAGTCTACTATCGGACGATTAAACGGACGGTTTCTTCAACAAGTAATCCGCCTAACACATTCGACAATCATCAAAGTCATCCAAACACAATTACAAATCTAACAACAATGAAACAAGGTTGCGCTATGATCATCAAGATTCAAACATGAAAAACGCCAAATTCATACAAAACTTGATTTCATACAAACGATTGTTTTAACAACTAACTAATACTAATGATCTTGCCCGTAGGCGTACGATTAACTAAAATAACATCAAAATAGCAAACAAAATCAAATTTGGATCTAAGAAAGCTTAAAGGATCAAACCATAAGATTGCTAAAGAGATGGATTGGATGATGAAGGATGGATCGGATGGATTCCCGAGCTTGTTCCACGCCTATGCAGCACTTCGTTAGCCCCGAAAATTGCCAGAAATCGCCCCCCAAAGATCCAATACTCGATCAGTGGGCTAAAATGGTGTATTTAAAGCTGAACAGAGCCTGTGAGCGGTCGCTCAAAGGCTGTGAGCGGCCGCTCACTTTTCAAGCAAGTGGGACGAGATGACGTATGGCTTCTGGAAGGTTTCTGGAAATATCTGGAGGAGCGAGCGGGCCGCTCACAGGGAGTGAGCTGCCGCTCACTAAGCCTGAGGTCCCGTTCGCGCGCTGAAAACTCCATTTTTTCGTTTGTTATGCTTCCGGGACATCGTTTAAGACCTGTAATCGCAAATATACCCAAATAAGTACCAATGCATGTGTATAAGGTCAAAAACGTCTGAAAATGGGAGTTAAACGGGGACGTTTATATGTGTAAATTAACGTATATCAAACGTCCCCACACTTGAACTTTGCTTGTCCTCAAGTAAACAACAAAACAGAAATAAACGAAAAACTCGCCAAGTGGCAACAAAGACAAAATATAACCTGTACAGACGATAATAATCAAGCCCACAGAAGATATAAACAGGTGATAAGATAACTGAAAAGCAACGACTCACTTCCGATCCACAAAGCACGCTAACCCGTACATGACTCACAATGTTCACACACACTCGTTTTTATTTATGATACATACGTATAATGTGTATGTGTAAATCGCTCCATTGCCAAGACAATGAATCATGCAATATCATAAGCTTGTCAAAAGATCTAGTCTTCACCAACTAATCGTGTGAAATAGCACAAATCAAGAGGTCTTATGAGGGTTGTAATGTCAGGCAAGGGTAAGGGTGTGGAATGGATATATAAACAGTGACGAAATGGCTAAAACTCGGCGGTTAAGTCTAACTAAACTGAAGCAAAAACTACTATACAATACATACGCGAACATAACCGCAATTTATTCAAATCGAGCTAAACGTAAAATTTCTAACTTTAAAGCTCTAAAAACTGCTCGATCACTACACACTCACCCTATTTTAGGGTGTTCTATTTTTTGGAATTTTTCTGGATTTTTTTTAATGATATAACTAATAATTAAAACTAATATAATCAACAGACGGGTTCTAAACGTATAAACCCAAACACGAACTATTTACAAAACAGACAGCTAGTTAAACATTAACCTAAACCGAGTTCTAACACAAAGGGTTTAAAAGAAAAAGGCTAAATTTGGTTAAGTGGCGAAATGGTGTGGTAAATAAGAAAAAACACGGATTAGGTTCAACAGGGTTAACTAGTGGATAATGTTTGGGTGCGGGAAACAGATAGAACAAAAAGAAAAGGCTAAATCAAAGGGGTATCCTAAATGCCTCAATCATGTTCGTAATATCTCACACGTATCTGATCTAAACAAGTATGCTAATGACAAGTTCTAAATTACACAAAACATCCGGCTCACTCGAAAGCATGTCAAAGAAATGATAATCTATTCTAATGCTCAAACGCTTACGTAACCGGAGGGAAATGGGTGCAAGTGTACGAATGTAACACGCTCGTATCTCATCTGTTTGTCGCGCTTCAAGTTATCTTTATCAAAAATAAGTTAGGCTTGATGTTTGTATGAAAATATATATATACATATATGTACTTAAGAGGTTATATATATATATATACTAGTATAAACCGCGCGATGCGGCGGGAGTGACATTTTTACATTTGTTGTTATTTTAAAAAAGCATGGTGACTGCATTGAGCATCCATTGTGGTGGATAACACTCTCATTACTTACATATCTCAATCAAATAAATAACAATTTGCATAACAAATTATCAAACATGTATAAAAACCATTACTGCATTAAAATGCGGAAATAAACACGCACACATATATGAAAATAGTGTCATAGACAAAAACAAAACAAAATAAAATCTACCGGATCAAGTACTATCACCACCGCTCACTGTAAATTAGTCGTCCTTGACACTTCAATGACCACATCCAAATTTTTCTTCAACCGTTCTCATCATCAAGATTGTTATAAAAACTATACCAGAAGTTTCTTGTCCTTCGCGCATCACTGATAACACAAAAATATGTTGTAAACATATAAATATAATTTATTTGCTTAAACCTACAAAATGCATTAAAAATCCTTACATTTCTGTTGAAAAGCAGTTCATCCATCTTGTAACACCTCGATAGACAACATTTGAGGTGTATACTCCGTCTCGTCTGAAATCTTTGGCAGGGTGTACTAACACTTTTGTATTTGCCTTTGATATTCCTCTTGATAATGCCACATAAAGTTGACCATGCGAAAATACAGAATCTGGAAGATATACACCAACATGGGGAATTGTTTGACCCTGAGCTTTGTTTATTGTCATGGAAAAGCTTAAACGAACTGGAAACTGCTTTTTCTTTCAACTTGAATGGGAACATGTCATCCTCAGAAAGACATAAAGGTATTCTTGGCAGAAATACTCTCTTTCCCATATGTTGCCCGACAGCTATCTCTGCATCAATAACATTGCGCTGGAAGCCTTTACATATCAATCTGGTGCCATTACATAGACCATGTGATGGATCGATATTCCTTAACAATATTATGGGGCAGCCGATAATTTTTAAGCGAAGTTTATGAGGCGGCAAACCACTAACATTTAGCGAGTTCAAGAACTCGACCGGATAGAAGTTGTGGCGATCATCTTCAACTTCATCAAAACTGTAGTACACCTTTTCCTCTCCTTGAAACATGTCAATCATCTGATCATTAATCTCGTCAACACTATCATTTTTAGTGGACAATATTGCTCTTGATATTATATAATCAGAAGAATGTACATTCTTTTGAGTGACGGAAAAATGGCATTGATAA
>JAUTDX010003470.1:0-43858 GCA_030844895.1 Ambrosia x helenae | reverse complement strand
TGAATACCCGTCACAATGTAGCTCAATCAATTTGCATCTTTATTTAATTTAAAGTTTGTAACAAAACATAACCAATTTAGTTGCCACCGTACGAGTCATCTAATGTAGTTGGTTAAATCTTAAATCAGAATCTGGTATGTTATATATATACCATATAGTAGTCCTATTCACGATACAGGACATGAACTACCAGCTAGGTATCAAGCCTTGCGAAAAAGGGTAGCTAGGGTTTAGGGTTTGCATGCATGGCGGCAAGGGAAAGGTTCAAGCTCAACACTTGGTACGATGCACCACGTAGAGAAGGGAAAGGCAAGTATAACAATCATCATCCAAGGAGTATAACAGATCGAGTGAAGAACAAAGTTTTTCGTGTCAAATCTCCGGAAAGATGTTCGTCTGGGGATCTTATCGACGTGTTCAACAGGTATGCAGAGGTAGTGGGGACTTATATAGCGAGGAAGTACGATCGACTCGGTAAGAGGTTTGGCTTTGTTACACTGAGAGTTGACCGGAATCGTTTGGATCTGGAAGAAAGGCTGAAGGACGTGTGGATCGGAAGTTATAAACTGTTTATATTCCCAAGCGAAGTTTGTTGATGATGGATCCGGAAAGAAAAAGACGAGAAGGTATGGCAGCCAGTGAAGGAAAATCAGCAGGCTAATGATAATGTTGCTGAAAAGTCGAACGTTGATAAAGGCAAAACGTGGACAATAACGTTAATGTGGTAAGTAGTTCTCGTTCATTCAGGGATACGTTAATCGATAAGGAGGTTGGGGACGGATGTCCGGAGATTAAGGTTGATGGGAACATGGGTGCTTTTGGAGAATGGTATGATAGGGGGATTGTGGCAAGGGTTAAAGATTATTCAGTACTGGAAAGTTTGAGGAAACTTGAAGGAGGGTTGGGATTTTCTTATTCAAATTAGGTATTTGGGTGGCTTTAACGTGTTATTAGAGTTCATGAATAGCGCTGAGATGGAGGAGTTTATTATGAAGACTAAAGCTTGGGAGGTATTCTTGGAGACCTGTGTTCCGTGGAAAGGTCAGATTGTGAATTATGAGAGAGTTGCATGGTTAAGGTTGCATGGGGTGCCTCTTACTTTGTCTAGCCCTCAAGTCTTGGATGTCATTGCATCGAATTTCGGAGGGTGGTGAAATCGGCACAGTTCGAAGAAGATGGTTTTGACTTATCCTCCGTGGTGGTTGGGGTGTTGATTGACAAGGTGGAGAGAGTTCGACAAAAGTGCTATCTAAATTGGCAAAACTCGAAGTTGGAGGTTTTGGTTGATGAGGAGGAGTTTGGGTGGATTCCAGATTGTTTAGTTGATTTCGAGGAGGAGGAAGATGGTGAGAAGAGAGTGGAGGTTACTATGGTGGAGGTGGATGATGTTAATGTGATGGAGGAGGGGGAGATTGGGGCAAGGTTCAAAACAATCAGGTAGGGGATACGGACACCGGGGTGGAAGACAATGCAATACAACAGGAGGGTGATCATGAGGTTATTCCGACGGTTTTCACTGAAGGTAGTCGGTCCGTCTTATCGAAAAAGAAGAGAAGGAAGAGTGGTCGCAAAAAGTCTCCGGGTAAATCGCCGATTCATTCGGACCCCGGAAGGCCTAAAAAAGCGGCAAAGAGACGGTAGTGATCTTTCGATATCGACAGATTTATTTTCCCGGAGCCTACGCATCTTGAGTTCGCAGATTCTATTGGAGACAAAGAAGGGGAATTTTTGACTCCGGATCTTAATTCTCGTGCGGAGGTGGATACGTCAGTAGTTGGCACTGATAATATGGTTAGTGGACAGGTTAATGGTCCGGTTTTTTGATCTTGCTGATGAGGTACAAAAGACTATAGATTTAGCGACAGTTTTGGGTGCCGATAATATGGTAGACTTTGAGCAACAGTTAGTAGACGAGATTCAACAAGAAGGCTTTCAAAAGGTTGGTCAATGAATTTAGTCTCTATCAATATTAGAGGTCTGGGGTGCGCGGAGGAGAAGGTGATTGGATTAGGAATATTCGTATTAGAAACGGAGCGGCTTTTGTGTTGATTCAAGAGACGCAATTTGCTAGTTTGGAAGGGGTTAATGTCTCGAGATTCTGGGGTAATGACAATCATGGGATGGATTGGGTGGATGCTACGGGAAGGTCGGGTGGGCTTTTAACGTTATGGGATAACAAGAAGTTCATTATGGGTTCGGTTACGAAGCAAAGGTATTTTTTGGCTGTTCGCGGTATAGTGAAAGAAACGGGTAGGGATTTGTGTGTTATCAATGTGTATGCGCCTCAAAAGCCTGCGGATAAGAAGGTGTTATGGGGAGAGTTGTCGTCTTTTATGGCCAGTCTTAGTAGTTCAGTGATTATAGGAGGTGACTTTAATTGTGTCGGGAGAGAGAAGAACGCAAAAACTCGAAGTTTAATGTGACCGCGACCGATGATTTTAATGAGTTTTTGGAAGAGGTTGGGCTTCATGAGTATGTTTTTACGGGGAAGGAAGTTCACGTACGTTACAGGTAACAAATGTAGTCGTATTGATCGAGTTTTTGTTTCATGGGAGGTGTTAACGGAATGGCCTAATGCGGAATACCGGGCGCTTGCTAGAGAAAGATCGGATCACAGTCCTCTTGTTTTGAAGTTTGAGGATCGTAATTTTGGTCCGAAGCCGTTCAAGTTTTTAATTCATGGCTTAACAGGAAAGAGTTTGATGATGTTATTACTAGAGCTTGTTCGGACTTTGTGGGTATGGGTGTTCCAGACGTAAGGTTTGTGAGCAAACTGAAGCACATTAAACGAGCTATATTGTCATGGAAGGATAAGGTGAATTTTCAGAAGGAAGAGGAATATCAACTGCTTGTTAAGGACCTTTATGACTTAGATGAAATAGTGGAGACTCGTGACTTGGATCAGGAGGAACAATGGATTTATTGTGAAGCCAAGACAAAAATGATAGAATTGGAAGAGTTCAAGGCTAAAGATCTTAGACAAAAATCTCGGGTTAAATGGGCTAAGGACGGGGATGAAAAATACGAGTTTCTTTCATGGAGTTATTAACAAAAGACGGGTCTCGAATGCAATTCCGGGGTTAGTTATCGATGGGGATTGGGTTACTAAAACCATCTCTTGTCAAAAGAGAGGTGTTTAGTTTTTTTAAGAAGAAGTTTGAAGAAGACTTAGCGATACGACCGTCCTTGGACTGTTATGGGCTTCGGTGTCTGTCTGATGAGATGGCGGGTAGTTTAATCACTCCGTTTGTTGAAAGTGAAATTAAAGATGCGGTGTTCAGTTGCGGTAGCGATAAGGCTCCAGGCCCTGACGGGTTTAATTTTAGATTCATTAAAAAATATTGGAGTTTATTATCTGACGATTTTGTGCAGATTTTTCACTCGTTTGCGGATTCGGCTACCATTAGCAGAGCGTGGGTTCTTCGTTTATCACTCTTATCCCTAAAGTTTTGGATCCTGTTTCTCTTGCAGAGTATAGGTCTATTACTTTAATCGGGGTGGTAAGCAAAGTTATCTCGAAGGTGTTAGCAAACAGGTTAAGGAAGGTTATGGGTGACATTACTCATGATACTCAATCGGCTTTTCTGACCGGGAGATATATTTTGGATGGGCCTATGATGATCAGTGAGATTATGTCTTGGGCGAAAAGGAAAGGAAAAAAATTGTTTATGTTTTAAAATAGATTTCGAGAAAGCGTACGATAACGTTAACTGGAACTTTTTAGTTTCAGTGATGCGTCAAATGCGCTTTCCGGATTTGTGGTGCAGGTGGATCTTGGGGGTCCTCTCTTCGGCTAGGTCGTCTGTCCTAGTCAACGGGTCCCCTACGTTCGAGTTTGGTTGTGGTAAAGGGTTGAGACAGGGTGACCCTATTTCCCCGTTTCTGTTTATTATTGTTATGGAGGCTTTCTCTGGTCTGCTTAGGAAAGTGTGTGATTTAGGTGCGTTCAACGGTGTTAATCTTTCGCAAGATGGCCCTACTAATTCTCACTTCCTTTATGCGGATGATGCTATGGTGATGGGGAATGGTCTACGTATAATTTTGCTAGTTTGAGGAGATTACTTCGAGTATTTCATATGTGTTCTGGGCTCCGTATCAATATCTATAAGTCCACTCTTTTCGGGGTGGGGGTTCGTGATGAGGATGTGAAGGTGGAAGCTGAGGTGCTTGGATGCCGGTCGGGTATACTCGTTTAAGTACTTGGGTATTCTTGTGGGAGTTAATATGGGTCGGATCAAAAACTGGGAGCCGGTCATTTAAGGTCTTCCATAACCGTCTTTCTAAATGGAAGGCCAAAACTTTGTCAATGGGAGGTAGGCTTGTTTTGATTAAGTCGGTCCTTGAGAGCCTTCCGACTTATTATTTCTCTCTATACAAAGCGCCGGTGGCGGTGATTAAGAAACTTGAAGGTATGATGAATAGTTTATGTGGGGCGGTAGCGATGAGGTGAGGAAGACACACTGGGTGGCTTGGGATGTTGTTACCCGAGCTAAAGAGGAGGGTGGGTTGGGTATAACTCGTTTGGAGGTAGTGAATAATGCGCTTTTGTTAAAATGGCTGTGGCGATACAAGGTTGAAACAAACGCTTTGTGGAGGAAAACGATTGATGCGATTCATGTCATGAGGCGAAAATGGGATACGTTTCCGGTTAACGCTAGTATCAATGGTACGTGGGCTAAAGTGGTCAAAAACAGGTTTTAATTTAAAGTTAGCGGAAGTCATTTTGTTAGCATGGTTCGTGGGGTGGTGGGTAAAGGCTCGGAGATTAAGTTTTGGATTGATCCATGGGTTAAAGATGTGTCGTTGAAGGTTTTGTTTCCTAAATTATTCCGTCTAGAGGTTGACAAGTGGTGCAGCATTCAGAAGCGGATTCAAGGGGATTCTCAGTCTGCGTTGGTCTCTTGGAATTGGTCTAGATATCCAGCCACGTCTGCAGAAATTCAGGAATTGATAGAGTGTCATAGGTTAATCGCTGCTGTTCGTCTTTCGGATAAACAAGATGGCTGGGTTTGGAACATAGACGGGTCAGGAGAGTTTTCTGTCAAAGAGGTCAAGAAATGGATTTTATCGGGCAGACAGTGTATCAGCGATGCAGTTTTCAAGTGGAGTTCGTGGATTCCGAGTAAATGTAATTTGTTTATGTGGAGGGCGATTATGGACCGCATCCCGACTAAAGTGGCGTTAGCTAAACGGAATATTCATTTTGGCGATACAAGTTGTGTGATGTGCAGCGATTCGGAGGAGACGTCCGAACATTTGTTTACGGCTTGTGCAGTTGCTACTAGTGTTTGGGATGCTATCTGCGCTTGGTTTAATACCCCAAATAGCTTCCTCTTCTCTGTTAGCGATGTGGTGGAGTTGGTCAACCAAGTTCATGGGTCAAGCAACAAGAAACAAGCTATCTATGGTTTGGCGATATTGACGTGTTGGAGTATTTGGAAATCGAGGAACGACAAAACAATTCAACAACATGGAGGTCAAGGTTTCTAAAATAGTTCAAGATGTGAAATCATTGGGTTATTTGTGGTATAGGAGTCGATTCAAAGGTGTTAAGGTAGATGGACGGAAACGTTGGAATTCGTGTTGTATTGATGTGATGTAATCCGTGTGGGTTCCTCCGTCTTGGAGTGGCCCCTCGGTTGGGTTTTTTAATGAAGTTTAACTTTCAAAAAATATATATATATACCATGTTCCCACCAAATTCAAGTCAGCCTGGTTAAGTCAGAAAAAGTCAACAACAGTACAATTTTACTTACTTACTTATTCCACCAATCAAAACCCTCCATTCATCTCACCTTCTCTCTCTATATATACACACACATTCATCTCTCTATATCTACATCCCAACTTTCTCTCTCTTAAAATTCTGTTCAACAGAACAAACAACGTCTCATTCATAACACAGTAATAAACTAATAATATTCAAACTCCGTTGTCCTCTTTGGCATGATCAGTGCTAAACCAGATTGAATTATTTGAATAATATTTGAAACGGAGTTTGTAGATATTATTAATAATAATAGATCCAGTTGTGAATTGGAGAGATGGAGCAGAAGCACATTTTATTGTCTGCATTGAGCGTTGGAGTAGGGGTAGGTGTAGGGTTAGGAGTGAACAAGTGGAGTAACGGCGGCGTAGAGGACGGTGTTACGGCGGCGCAGATTGAACATGAGCTTTCCGGCTTCTTGTTGATGGTAAAGATGAGAAAGATACGCTTAAGGACTTTCCTTATTATCTCAGGTGAATTAAGTTATTATACTTCATTATTTATACTCGAAACATATTTGTTGTCCACACAACCGATGTAAGTCAACTCTTATATGTTGTAGACTTGCAGTGGTTTCAGTCTATAACATTTTATAGACTATAGACTGAAACCACTGCAACTCTGCAAGGTAGGTATGGGATCGGTTGTATCGACAACAAATATATTAAATATGTGGTTTTTACTTTTTAGCACAAATGAGCTCTTTCGCCACCGATGTGACGATGAGTTCTCGGTTTGGGAGGTAAGACATAACACTTACAGTTAAGTTAGTTATTGAATCTGCAAAAATTGTTACTTAGATTCGTTTGAATAAACGTATGACTAGTCTTTTTGGATGCGTTCTCGTGAGATTTGTATGTGAATGACACAGAAGCTCGTTTGACATATTAACTACATCACCTGTGACAATATTTACAATCTACCCTATCTATAAATATATTACCGTCTTCATCTTGATTATATATAAGGAAAGAAAAACCAAAATAGCCATCTTTAGATTTTTTTTTTTCAAAAATAGACAAGCTTAACTAAAGTAATCATCCTCATTTTTTTCCAATCAGAAGTCACCACATCAGCTTCGCTGGCTGCAACCGCTAGGATCTAGCTTACATTTTTTTTTGTAAAGCGATGTCTCAGCCAATACGTTTGGTGAAAAGCGTTGGCTTAGCCCGTTCTTTTGGTGAATTTTGTCGGCTTTGCCTCTGTTGTTGGTGATTGCTTTGGTAAACGAGAAATTCAATGTCTATTTTAGAAAAATTTTGGTCAAACATGACTATTTTTGTAATTTTCCCATATATATTAAGTCAGTAAACTTAGGGACTATAAGGTCCTGATTTCAAATCTCACAAGGGGGGGTTATAATTATGAGTTTCCTTCTGAATTGGTGACTTGATGGTGGAATATGATCGCGTGGTAACACTGGTGGCACGTTGATACTCCAGTGGTCCGTGAGTGATTCCAATTGACCGTTCAAAAAAAAAAAGTAAGTTTGACTACAATGACTTTTTTTTTTGGGATTGATCTCATGATAAATAAATTGAAATCCTTGGATTAGAAGGTTATGAAGATGGCAAAGGTTGTAAATTTGAAAAGGAAAGCAACCTATTCATGGATTGCATTTCATATAAATATATAATCACTATTTAATGTTATTTTAGGATTTCATTGTGATGTATTTCTTGCACCAATGACCAAACTAGCAATTGGACCTTCCTTATTTTTTTTAACTGAAATGCCAGTGAACGAACACGGTGGTTGTTTAACAAGTGCTGCATATGTTCATTTGAAACACTTAGATGTTTCTAAGTATACCAGAAATCTTTCACCTGCAAGCAGGGCTATATTACTCTCAGGACCTGCTGGTATGTGATCTCGTCCCTGCATTCAAATTTTATAACTCGCTTATTGCTTGATTAAACTAATTGTGTTCTATATGTTTATCTTATGTAGAGTTTTATCATCAAAAGCTTGCAAAGGCTCTGTCACATGACTTTGACGCGAAGCTGTTGATGTTAGACATTGTAAACTTTTCTGTAAAGGTATATAACTATATAACCACAGATGCAGGCTAGTTCTTTTTTCAGGCTCAGAAGTGACTAATAATGTACTAATGATTGGTGTTTACCTACAGATGCAAAGCAAGTACGGTCTTAAGAAAGATTCTGTAAGTGAAAGATAATATTGTTAGAAGCTAACAACTAATTGGATTTGTTTGAATATGAATATGAATATGTTCTGATAAATAATTACTTTTATATATAGTCTGGTAAAAGGTCTATCTCAGACATGGCGTTGGAGCGAATGTCTAGCTTACTCGGATCTTTCTCTACAGCAAAGGAAGATGGTGGAGGTATGAAAAGATTGTATGATTAGATACTTTTCATAATAATAAAATAAGAATGAGTGACTTTTGTTTTAATGTTGTAGAACACGCTTGCTCATCATGATGACACTCACCAGTCACCAACCTTACTTTAGTAAAATTGTTTACTTCTGCTCTTCATCATTTAAGAATATAAGAAAATAAATGGCCAAGTTGCCCATTTTTTAATGTTAATGAAATGAGTTATGTACAAATGTTTTTCTTTTTGACAATGAGAACCTGTTAAGAAAACTCACGAAGCCATGCTAAAATGTGGGACCATGTAAAGTGCATCTTATGTTGGGGAGTTGACCTTCAAGGGGTTAAGGCAAGAAACCAGTGAAAATTGGATTCGAACCTGAGACCTCTGCGCCATCTCTTGAAGGTTTACAAATGTTATTAGTTAAATCACAAATTATAAATTCAACATAATCATAGCACTAGTTATGAAAAACTAGTCTATCGTGTTCACTATTCTTTACAAATTGTGATGGTCCGTTGATTCTTTGAACAACTTGATATGAAATTGATTGTCTGAAAATATCAGGAGCTTCAAGTAAGCAAAGTGGTGGCACAGCAGCCAAATCCAGGTATGGTTGCCACATCAACGTCATATGTTCATAAAAATATTCTATTCGCTTTAGTTGATTAACATGAATTTCATTATAAATCTTGCAGGAGTGCAGAAACCATTAATCATCCTCTAAAGCATCATAGAAATGCCGCTGTTTCTTCTGATGCAGGTGCCATCAGTTCTCCCTGCCCTTCTTCAAATTTAGGTTGCTATTTTTCATCTTCCATTATTTCGATAATAAGCTGCTATTGTTCTATAGTAATTGATAATTTGAAGCCATGAAATATAATGTCATTATGCAAGTTACTCATCTGTTAACTTTTGTTTACTTGTCTTAGCTTCTGTGAAGCGTGTGAGCAGCTATCCTTTTGATGAGAGAGATTTTTTGCAGGCACTACACAAGGTAAGTTTCAATAATATCTCGAAAACTCCCGCAAAATTAACATCTAAGTCAAGGGTTTACTACACCAAAATGTAACTTATTTTCACCTTTTCGCCATTGCATGTAAGAAAAAAAAAACTTTTTCCACCATATGTAACATACTTTCATTTTATACCACTGTAAGTAACCTTTCTATGACGTGACACACCACCATGCCAATAAAAACGGGTGTCACTTTATCATTTCATCTGTTGTTTTAACATTTTATTTTGTGTAATTATCCTTCGCTATTCACACCCCGTATGCATACACACTTGCAGGTTTTAGTCTCTTTTTCTGAAACAAATGGTATCATTCTCTATATAAAAGATGTAGAGCGGTTTCTTCAATCCCAAAGGACGTATCAATTGTTTGAAAAAATGTTGAAAAAAACTATCAGGTTCAACATTAGTTCTTGGTTCCATGATGATGGACCCAGATGATGAAAGTACAAATACAAAAGTCAATGACAAAATTGCTTCCTTATTTCCTTACAATATTGAAATAAAACCTCCTGAAGATGAGTGTCATCTCATAAATTGGAAAGCACAAATGGAAGAGCAAATGAAGGACATACAGTTTGAAGAAAACAAAAATCATATTGCTGAGGTGTTAGCAGCAAACGACTCGAGTGTGACGACTTAGGTTCAATCTGTCACGCAGACACGATGTTTATCAGTAATTACATAGAAGAAATAGTGGTTTCTGCACTTTCTCATCATTTGATGAGTGAAAAAAATCCAGAGTACCGAAATGGAAAGCTCATCATATCATCTACCAGGTACATACGTATTAGACAATATCCATTTATTAGGATTCTTTATATATTTTATTACAATAATTATGATCATTAACTAGCAAAGAATGATAACATTGTTCTTCCAGTCTTTTTGTTGTTTTCATAAATAATGAACCATCAAATGCTGTATGATTACTGATCTTACTGTTTTGCAGTTTGTCACATGGATTGAGCATATTCCAAGAGGGTTATGGTGGAAAAGATACTCTAAAGCTGGAAACGAATGCTGACTCATCAAAGGTCTGTTGTAGCTAGCATTTTGTTGTATGTGACAAAATAGACAGGTTGGGTAAGGGGTGAATATGTATTCAGCCAAATATGATTTATTAATAAACAAATGCATTATTTAAGATTACAGACACAACATTATTATAATTTGTAAATTATACTTTATGAAGTTGTATATACTAAATATACTATTCTTTTGACCCTTTTGATCTGTTTATCTTTCATGTAGGGACCAAATGGGGAAGAAAACGCTGCTTCAAAATCCGATAACAAAAACGAGACAGAAAAATCAGTTCCTCCAAAACCGGTATATCCTTTATGTCACTTGTAAGCCATGCTTTACCTAGTCCCACTGGTTAGCAGAGTCAGTCATAAAAGCCAGCAATTTCTCCTAACTAATTTGAAAACAAAAAAAATGTTATTAAACCATATTGAACCACTTGAAACAGGAGGTCCCAGACAACGAATTTGAAAAACGCATAAGACCAGAAGTTATCCCAGCGAACGAGATCGGTGTAACATTTGCAGACATTGGAGCATTAGATGACATAAAAGAATCACTTCAAGAACTAGTGATGCTTCCTCTTAGAAGGCCAGACCTTTTCACGGAGGTCTTCTTAAACCCTGCCGTGGAATATTACTATTCGGCCCTCCTGGCACCGGAAAAACCATGCTTGCAAAAGCAATTGCGAATGAAGCCGGAGCAAGCTTTATAAACGTCTCAATGTCAACAATCACATCAAAATGGTTTGGGGAAGATGAGAAGAATGTGAGAGCTTTATTCTCACTTGCTGCAAAAGTATCTCCAACTATAATATTTGTAGATGAGGTTGATAGTATGCTTGGTCAGCGAACCAGAGTTGGTGAACATGAAGCCATGAGGAAGATTAAAAACGAGTTTATGTCACATTGGGATGGATTGTTGACGAAACCTGGTGAACGGATTCTTGTTCTTGCCGCCACTAATAGACCGTTTGATCTTGATGAAGCCATCATTAGACGGTTTGAACGCAGGTATATTCAGAAACGTGTCAATTGCTTAAACATTAATACATAGGCATTTTATAAGGAGGTTGAACTGTTTGACGTGTTAAAATATAAACAGTTCAATAGCACGAAAAACATGACATGTTAATCATGAACATTGACATAACTAACTTAAAACAACAACAAAAAAAAAAAAACACTAATTTGACAAACAGTTATTGCGTCATGCCTAACGTAATCTTTAATGGTTTTAAAAATTATGAAACTAGTTGTCTTAGTAAACATGTCTTGAATGTGTCATATTAACCTTTAACGCGATTATTTAAACGAGTAATGATGTCACAAATGGGTTACTAGAATACTAGGTTAGGCTGGTTAAATCAATTTAGACACAATGTTTTTTTAACTTTGCATTAACATGTTGCCCGTTTATGATCCCAAACTTGTTTAATCTTATGCTGTGTCACAAATTGCACGCTTTAGTTTGGTGAATAAGTAAACATTGTCCTATATTTGATGTACAGGATCATGGTGGGTCTACCGTCTGTGGAAAGCAGAGAAACGATATTGAAAACGCTCCTTGCGAAAGAAAAGGTAGAAGACTTGGACTTCAAGGAGCTTGCAGTAATGACAGAGGGATATAGCGGAAGCGATCTTAAGGTGTGTTTTCTTTTATTTTACTTATTTGATTGAATATTTGTATAAAACTGGCAAGGGGCATTGGCATTAACTACTGAAACAGAATTTGTGTGTAACAGCAGCTTATCGACCAGTGAGAGAGCTAATGCAGCAAGAGAAGCAAAAAGATACTGTAAGTTATTTCTTAACATGATTCCATATCTTTTTGGGGTTTTATGTGGAAAATAAATAAACTTAAACGCATTTCTTTTTTATTGAAGGAGAAGAAAAGTGACGAAGAAGCGAGCGAAAGTGTTATTAAACTGAGAGCTTTAAACATGGAAGATATGAAGCAGGCAAAGAATCAGGTAAACTATAGTCGGTACTTAATTTACTGGAAAAAATACAATAATAGACATTTGACCAATGTTTATTACCAAAATACAAAAACGCCAACTAAGCTGGCAAATCTGTGGGCAGAGACGCTGGCTTAGCCTCCAAATTCGTTGGCTTAGTAGGCGTTTATCTATTTTGGTAATTTTGACTGATCAAATGATTATTTTGGTAATCTTTCCTTATTTTTTTTAACATGTTGAATGTTATTTGGTCAACTATGTGATATATTTGGATAATGATGACAGGTGGCAGCAAGTTTTGCTGGAGAGGGATGTGTAATGGGTGAGCTGAAACAATGGAATGAGTTGTTTGGTGAAGGGGGTTCAAGAAAGAAAGAACAGTTGAGTTACTTCCTATGAATGGTACTGCCAATCTAAAAGTGTTGTTTATTATTGTTATTGGAGTTGAAATGTGAAATGTAACATAATTATGTCATTGATTTATTATGTGATATATCTAGAGACAGTACTGGAGATTGGAAATTATTAAATCATCATTTATTGTAAATTATATGGTTTGATTTTTGGTTAACTTATATATATGTTATATATGTGCATGTTAATTCTAAAATTTATAAGTAGTTTGTTTGCAGTGAAAAATTTTGGGATTCGCAGGTGGGATTCTGGTATAGATGCTAGTACAAGTAGCTTATAGAGTTATTTTTAATTGACAGGGTGGAAATTCATCCGAGAATTACTTTAATCCGAACACGTTTAAATGTGGAGTTCTTCTCTCTTTCATAGTGGTGCATCTAAAACATATTTGTTGTATTTGAAGTTAGACATCCCTTACAAACCAATATCCAGAGCTGGTCCGTTGGGCTTTTCAAATTTTTATGTGTATATGTTATACATTATCATGTAGACGTGAGCAAACCGGTTTTTTTTGCCGAACCGGTTTCGGTTCCAAACCGGTTCGCTACAGTACCGGTTCCTGGCCGAACCGGTTTTGGTTCCAAACCGGTTCGGTTTTGGACCGGTTTTGTCGATTCGTAAGACCGGTTTCGGAGACCGGTTTCGGTTCGTTTCGGTTTCGGTTCTTAATCGGTTCTTTCGCGCACAATTTGAAAAAAAAAATTGGCGATAAGAAAAAATATAAACATAAAAATTCGACTTTTATTATTTTTTTTCGGTTTTCGAAATAAGAAACTAGGAAAATGAAATACATAAAAACATAATTTAAAATACTTCAATCATTTTTTTTAAGCTTCGTCTGAACTACTTTGGCACAACGAAGCATCGTATGTGAGTTCCTCGTCCGATAGGGGTTCACTTATTCCTTCTTCGACCTCTTCGTCATGTATTCTTCGTTCAAGTTCGGTTTGGTCTTCAAGAGAAGTTATATGTTGTACTCGATCCACTGCGTCCCAAGTGATCCTTTAAGCATATGCACATCTCCAACGACTCGGGATTTAATTTTGTTCTTCGTATCAATAGCACCGGTAAGTCGAACCGGTTCGGGTCGGGTTCTTCGGTTCCGGTTTGGAAACCGCTTTTTTTGCTCACGTCTGTTATCATGTGTATTATGCCCAAATGAATAATCTTTAAGATAAGTAAAGAGTTAATGCCCAAAACAAAACAAATTTATTGTAGAGGCTCAACTGAAGAATAAGCTGTAGTAAAAAAAAAGGCCAAATGGATCCAAGTAAAATGTCGGTTCGGCCTAAACCAGGGTTGCCATCGTCGTCATTCACCTAACGAACTCTAATGTTGGTCAAGGGCCCATAGATTCTAGTTTGCTTAAGGTCTTTAAATTCGTTGAGCCGGCCCTGCCAACATCTCTTTATTAAAATTTTGCTCGGGTGGTACATGATGGTGTTTTAATCTCGATGGGCCGAGAGTAGTTTGGGCTGATTGGTTTCACGTAATGAAGCTCATGCACAGAGGGATAAGAACAAAGTTAATTGTTTAGTTTATCTTGACTTTTGAATTTATGTTTATCTAGCTTGAGTCGGTCTATTGCAATTAGAATTGGAGTCAAATTGTATTGCTTGGAAAGCAAGTAGTAGTCATATATATAGATGGTATAGGATCGATAGTTTTGTATCAGTAAGTTTTCATCTTTCAAGTTTAATAAAACCAAAAAGAGTCGTGGGTTTAGTTCCCCACAAAATTACCGTGTTCGAGTTTTGATCAATTGTCTTCCAACAATTGGTATCAGAGTGGATATGGTTCTGTGATCTCTGCGGTTTAGCAAGTCATAGCCCGTGAACAAGATCAAGCAGGAAGAACGTTTGGTGACAAACCAATCAAAACCAGAGCCGACGAAGGGTTGTTCCGATTAACAAGCTTCAACTTCTGGGTTAACTCTTGATCAAGAACTACGAGGGTATGGCTGACGGAGGGCAACCAGTCAACGCATTGGCGAATGTTTGGGACCATCAGAATGTCAACCTACAATGTCCGAAACTAACTACAACCAACTATTCGTCTTGGTCGGTTGTAGTATGAACGGTTTTGGGAGCATATGGGTTGTCTAAGACGATTGATCCGGTGACCGGGGGAGCGGTAGAATCCCGTAAAAATCAAACGGCCATGGCATTGATTTTTCAGTCGTTACCCGAAGACATTCTTCTACAAGTGGCGAAGTATACAAAAGCAAAAGATGTTTGGGAAGCTATTCGAGTCCGTTTTCTAGGTGCGGATCGGGTACAGAAGGCTCGACTACATGTGTTGCGATCAGAACTCGAGAACTTGAAGATGAAGGAAAACGAGACCATAGATGATTTCGCTGGGAAGATAAGTGCAATTGAGAGTAGGTTCAATAATCTTGGTTCGGTGATTGAACCAGAAACCTTAGTGAGAAAATTGTTTAACTCACTATCGATAAGGTTTCTCCCGATACTGGCCTCTATAGAACAGTCGGAAGATTTGGAGTCGATGCCATTTGAAGAAGCCATAGGTAGGCTTAAGGCGTTCGAGGACCGAGTTCTCTTGTATTCAGGTAATGAAACAGAAGCATATGGAAAGCTGATGTTCTCAAAGAGCGAGGGTCAAGCGAAGCCAAAGAAGAATGAATCTCGCAAAGGTCAAGGAAGAGGACATGAGTCATCTGGATCAGAAAATAGTGGTCGAGGACGAGGCCGTGGACGCGGCGGCTATCGAGGACGTGGACGTGGAAACTCCTCTACTAACCGACCCAATAATAATCAGTCACGGGATAAAAGCACGGTGAGGTGCTACAATTGCAATGACTACGGGCACTTCTCGTGGGAGTGTCCAAAGCCAAAGAATCAACAAGTTAACCCGACGAAAGACGTTAAAGAAGGAGACGAGTTAATGATGGCTTCGGTTATGGCTGGAGATGGAGAAATTATCCTCAACGAGGAGAAGGTGCATCCGAAATTGTATCGTAATGATCATAAAACCGAAGAAACATGGTATCTTGACAACGGGGCTTCAAACCATATGACCGGTAACAAAAACCCACTTCACAGAAATTGATTATAACATAAATGGCTTAGTCAAATTTGGAGACGGGTCCACGGTTCGAATTGAAGGAAAAGGTACTATAATTTTCGAGTGCAAGAACGGTGAACAAAGAATTATGGAAGACGTATATTATATCCCGAAATTATGCAGCAATATTCTCAGTCTAGGACAATTGACTGAGATTGGTTGCAAAATTATTATGATGGATGAGTTCCTCTGGTTATATGAGCATGATGGAGGTCGTTTATTAATGAAGGTTCCTCGTTCTAAAACCGATTATACAAGAGAGAACTCAAGATCGGAAGACCGGTATGTTTACTAAGTTCTATGAGTGATCTAGCATGGCTTTGGCATGCAAGGCTTGGTCACGTAAATTTTCAAGCTTTAAATTATATGTCCAACATGCAACTAGCCAAAGGAGTTCCAAAGATATCACACAAGAAACAAATGTGTGATGCATGCATGTTGGGAAAACAAAGCAGGGTACCGGTTCGAAAACAAGGAAACTTTCGAGCTAGCAAGCCATTGGAGCTCATTCACACAGACCTTTGTGGTCCGATAAGTCCTTCAACTCGTCGTGGAAATCGGTACTTTATGCTACTCGTCGATGACTACAATCGTTATATGTGGCTTTATGCCATCAAAAATAAAAGCGAAGCATTAGACATCTTCAAGAAGTTCAAAACAGAAGTTGAGCTCGAAACTTCTGTTGATGTAACAATGTGTCTGATACTTCAACAATTACTGACTGAAGATGCTAGGAATTTTCAAAGAGGAGAATGTGTTGATGTGCAAGAGATTTGTGGATTCGCCAGCAACGTCCAAGGGGGAGATTGTTGATGCACTTTCTGTGGACGTTACTGTCGAATATACTAGGGTTGAGTCTTTGTATAGTGTTACATGAGATTGTGGTGATCCATAAGGGCATTTTATGGATCTGACGCATTTGTAAGTATATAGTACAATATATAGATCCAGATTCGACCATTATATATGGGGCGAATGTGGAAGTTCTCCACATTCGACCATTACAAATGGGCGAATGTGGAAATACTCCACATTCGACCATTGAAAAGGGGCGAAGGTGGAACTAGGGTATTGGACTATAAATAGCAATCTCATGTGTTTGTGTTCATTTTGGTGATTTGAGTTCGTGCTTTGAATGCTCTGAAGGGGGAGGTCATGCCCGACCTCCCCCGGCCACGAGATAGATGTTTATCCTACTGATGACAGTGTCTGTAACCGTTTCTGTAGTAATACGAATCTGTGATGACGTTGTTATCGTTAATTTCTGTCTCGTCTCGAATTCCCCGTCTGAAACCGAGTTGTTTATGCGTATTCGATCCACGAGTTCGGTTCCTAACCGGATTCTCAACTTCGCTCAAAGTTAAGGCGCTACGAAGTGATCGAGGTGGAGAGTTCTTAAATCGACTATTTACCGGTTATTGTGAAGAGACAGGGATTAAAAGACTATTTTCGGCTCCTTAAACATCGCACAAAACGGCGTTGTAGAGAGACGAAACCGTTCAGTCTTAAACACCATGAGGAGTATTATGAAGGAAATGAATGTTCCTAGGGATTTATGGGGTGAAGCCGCGAGACAATCGGTGTATGTTCTAAATCGTGTCCAACGAAAGCCTTGAAGAACACTACACTGTATGAAGCTTGGAAGGAGTGCAAACCAAAGCTGGAATATTTACGAGTATTCGGGTGCAGGGGCTTTATGACAACTCCACCGGTTGGCGTTGAAAAATTAGATGACTGTGGCATCGAAGTGGTTTATCTCGGGTCAGAAGAGGGAAGTGGTGCTTATCGGGTTTATGATCCAGTTCGAGAACGGGTTTATGTTAGTACAAACGTCAAGTTTGATGAGGATACGGGGTATAATTGGAACAAGTTGGGTGGTATTGATTCACCAACTTCAGAATGGGTTGAGTTTAGAGTTCAAAATATGGACGACTTTACTCCAAATCCATTTGTTGAAAATGGCGAGAATATTAGTAATGGAAATTTAGAACCTGAGGTGGCTGATCATAGTAACTCTTATCATGACCATATAGAAGACGAAGTCGAGACCGAAGCCGGCGAAAGTGATAGAGAAAATGAAGCAACTACATTGAGAAGATCAACCAGACAACCGGTTATACCAAAGAAGTTTGATGATTATGTAATGTTGCAGCAAGAAGAGTCCTTGTTGTTACTCGATGACGAACCCACACATTATCATGAGGTTAAAGTTCATAAAGAATGGGTTGCAGCAATGAAGTCAGAACTCTGTTCAATCGAGTCAAATGAAACATGGGAACTTTGCGAGTTACCAGCAGGTCACAAGGCGATAGGTTTGAAATGGGTTTTCAAGATCAAACGAGATGCAAACGGGTCAGTGACAAAGTACAAGGCACGACTAGTGGCCAAAGGTTATGTACAAAAACAAGGTGTGGATTTTGATGAAGTCTTTGCGCCCGTAGCAAGACTTGAAACCATACGCTTAATTTTGGCACTGGCGGCGAGGAGAAAGTGGTTAGTTTATCACTTAGATGTCAAGTCGGCGTTTCTAAACGGAGATTTGAAGGAGACGGTGTTTGTAAAACAACCGGATGGGTTTGTTATTCCGGGAAAAGAGAATATGGTTTATCGTCTAAAGAAGGCCTTGTACGGGTTACGACAAGCTCCGCGAGCATGGAACGAGAAGTTGGATCTTACTTTAAAACGTTTGGGTTTCACTCGATGTCCTAGAGAGTCGGCAGTGTATAAGAGAAGTATTGGAGCTGATCTAATCATTGTGGGAATCTATGTGGATGACTTAATAGTTACCGGCTCGAGCTCGAAAGAGATAGAAAATTTCAGGACACAAATGAAGAAGGAATTCGATATGCAAGATCTCGGATTATTAACTTATTATTTGGGTCTAGAGGTTGCACAACAAAAAGGTGAAATAACTGTGAAACAAGAAGCCTACGCCAAAAATATCTTAACTATTTCTGGAATGGAAGAATGTAATCCAACAAGATACCCGATGGAACCGCGACTTCAAGTGTCAAAAGATGAAGATGGTGAACCGGTAGATGCAACTGAATACCGAAGAATTATCGGGAGTCTGAGGTACTTAACTCACACTCGACCCGATCTCAATTACCCGGTTGGTGTGGCGAGTAGGTATATGCAAAATCCTAAACGGTCTCATATGCAAGTTGTTAAACAAATACTGAGGTATTTGAAGGGAACCGTAAGCTATGGTGTGAAGTACGGGATCGAAGGAAGTGAAGCATCAATTGGTTATTGTGATAGCAGTCATGCTTCGGATCAATCAGACGGACGAAGTACAACCGGTATGGTATTCTATTTTGGGAACTCTATGATTTCTTGGAACTCTTAAAAGCAACAAACTGTTGCATTATCATCTTGCGAATCTGAGTTCATGGCGGCTGCAAGTGCGGGATGCCAAGCATTGTGGTTGCGTGGGTTATTGAGTGACTTGACAGGAGAATACGAGAAAATAGTGAAGTTATTGGTGGACAATAAATCGGCAATTGCATTAATCAAAAATCTTGTGTTTCACGGGCGTAGCAAGCATATAAACACAAGATTTCATTTTATACGTGAATGTGTCAAACGGGGTGCTATTCAAGTTGAACACATTAGCGGAGATAAGCAAAAGGCCGACATTCTAACCAAAGCATTACCAATAGTAAAGTTTGAAGAAATGCGCGAACTACTTGGGATGGTGAATCTGGGCGGCACGCATCGTGATTAAGGGGGAGATTGATGGCGTTTTAATCTCGATGGGCCGAGAGTAGTTTGGGCTGATTTGTTTCACGTAATGAAGCTCATGCACATTCATGCACAGAGGGATAAGAACAAAATTAATTGTTTAGTTTATCTTGACTTTTGAATTTATGTTTATCTAGTTTGTGTCGGTCTATTGCAATTAGAATTTGAGTCAAATTGTATTGCTTGGAAAGCAAGTAGTAGTCATATATATAGATGGTATAGGATCGATAGTTTTGTATCAGTAAGTTTTCATCTTTCAAGTTTAATTGTCTTCCAACAGTACATAATCTTTCTTACTATTGGAATAGTCACCTTTTTTTAATTGATCTAATCGATTATAAAGCTAGTTGGTTCCACCGTTGGTCGACAAAGTTTGGGGTTTATTAATCCAACTTAAGTAATACCAATCCTCCCACTAAACATATCATGATAACACATAACACGCTTATAATTCAAACTAGTCACACTATGGCAACAATCACCTAAACCCTCTTTGATAATAACTTCTCATGACACTTTTGTCAAGATTCATCAAAGATCATATATACAAACAGCTTCGCCCAAACCTTTGTGTTGACTACTAATAGGTGATTAGTTATGGAAATCCATTACATAATCTAAGTAACATGGTTTGCCACTTAGGTTATAGCCTAGTGGTAGAGAGGAAATCCTCTCTTGGGTGAGGTTGAGAGTTCAACTCCAAGGGTGTGCAAAAAAAAGTGTAAAAGGTGAAAATAAAGGGGGTGAAAATAAATGGGTGTAAGAAGTTAGCCGTTCAAAAAAAAAGTAATATGGTTTATCTTGATAAGTACAAATTACAAGAATTCATATATATGAAATTAGTCAATTACTACATAGACTTGTACAAAACAATTCTTAATACGCATCTTGAATTATATAAGCTTACCCAAACAACTTTATTTACATAAAATTATAACATGATTCTACTACATAAAATTACAAACTTCTATTCACATACAATTACACACTTATTGACATATGGTACTTTACCATACCCTCACCCCACATTACACGTGTGATCATGCAAATAACATATCATTTATTAAGCATGCTTAGAGAATCTATTAGAAGATATCAACACAACTTAGGGTGGGGGAGTGGATCTCGTGTAAGTGGTACCACAGGTAGGGTGAGGCGGGTAGGGTTCTCGGTTGCTACTACCCGATGAATTGTTTGTGTAGGTGAGAGATATAGAGAGAGCGTAGTTGGTAGTGTTTGTAAAATGATATGACCCATGGTTTAAGGTAGTTTTAGGGTTGCACTCCCCCTCTCTAAGATGTTTTGGGGTGGTAGTAAGTTAGCAATGTTTGATTGGTAGAACCTAAGGTAGTTTTAGCAACCACCCTTCCCACCAAAAGCCTCACAATAATTGAACCACCACTTAAATACTCGTGATCAGTCCCCAAGATAACATCAATTAAAAACCACTTTTAAACGAAAATCGATCCAAAACAGCCCCAGAAGGTGTGTCAAACCCTTCCTTTATTTTACCCATTTTAATACCCGTCGAAAGTTGGTTATGCACCTACTTAGCATCCAAGCCAATTGCAATGGAAGACAGCGGATTCCACATTCTCCCAATGTGTAGAGTTGGTTATGCACCTGAATTTCAAGTAATTCCATCTCCAACCCTGTAAACGTTATCATGTTGGTAGGATTTCACTAAGTATGGTTGTTTGTTATCCTGTTCTAAAACAAAACCCAACACTCCTAAACCAGGTGTTACAACTTACAACAGCATCTAGAATAGCAGTTAGTAATGCTCAAGTATTTGGACCCATAGTGGCCAAAAGTAAGAAAAAATTAATGCATCCAAATAAACCCATAATCAAATATCAAAATAGCAATTGAGAACTTATACTTCAATCCAACAGGTAATATAGGATACAAAATTATATCCCTTTTCATTCATAACCATCTGCCCACAGTTACAGTACAAAAAAAGGGATTCAATCGTCTAAAACTTCATCACATGATCAATGAACATGTTTAAATTATCACCGATCCACCAAAACATATCAGCGAATAAATGAAACAAACGATTCCTAGTTTATAAAATATAACAAACAAGTCCAAAGACCCGGCTAGTCAGTCACCTGGCACTGCTAGATTGTCTTTACGCAAACTTTTGCTTCAATGCCCCAACAGGAATCTTGCTCAAAACCTTAACATTGAATACTGCATACTGCTTCTTGATCTCAGCCTCTGCTTTCTCAGCAAACGCATCAACCTTGTCTTCATATCTATCATATAGATAAGGCACAGTGTGTAGCACAACAAAGCCTGAAAGAAAGAAATATGTGGTTTAGAATGGCGATTAACGTAAATATCTATAACACAGGACCGAAAAAGATTCTTACTTGTGTATAACAAAGTCAAGAAATTCCAGTAGCTTCCCAAAATTGATAGAACCCACAAACCAGCAATCACCTGACAAAAGAAAACGGGTTGTTTAGCGCATAAAACATACAAACTCATCTGCCTTTGATGGCTAAGCACACAAATATAAAAAACTATACTTACAGCAAGAAACTTCTTCAAATCTTTGCCGGAAGCAATGTTCCTAAGGGTTGCTAGACCTGTGTTGATTTCAGTCCTCAAGGCAGAAGCCACACCAAGAACAATATCTTCTGGGAGGGCAACTTCTGGGAATCGAGGAGCCGACCTGATGACAATATCATTAAAATAGAGGTCAGCCAAAGATGGGTCAAAATTAGGAGAAATGATAATAAATGAATCCGTAGCAGATTACTTGTTGATGAAGCTGGCGGCATTAGACCACAGAAAAAAGAACAGCCAGTGCTAATATTAAAGTATGGCATACTAGCGTAAGCAAGTGATACTCAACCAGTTCAAAAAGAACCCATATCAAAGTGGCAAAACCAAGAACGCCAGCAGAAACCTTTTTGTCCTTCCACAGAAATATATCAGCAGCTATCATAAAAATAATGCAAATGTATAAGATATCACAAGAAAACAACCATAAATCTTTTTATTTTAGTAAGCAAGAGCTCGGTCATATCAAACGAGCTAATCTAGTTTTCTAGAATAGAATTTACGGCTAGCAAAAATTAAAGTGTAACAAGAAAGCAAATGTCAGTGAAAACACTTAACCTATAAAAAGCAACAAGCTTTGACAAGCAAGACATTGCTGTTTGAACCTCTAATTTTCACCGAAACACAAAAGCGTTGAAACAGACCAAACCACCAAGCCGAAACAAACCAGTAAGCTCAACCAGTTTAATTGTTGAAATTTTGCAATCTGGCGGTTTAACAAATTTTGAAAATTGGAACAAGCCATTTAACATTTTTGTTTTTTTTTTTTTCGGCATTTGCAATGAATCAATGACGTATATCAGTTCATGAACCATCGTTCGTTGTTTAATATAATAATTTAACAAAAACTAACAGCTTTGAATAAAACTGAAAAAAAAGAAGCTAAATTCCCAGCCGGCAAACCCGAACCATTTTGACCCATCGGGCAGCAAAACCAACACATCCAGAATGTTTAACCTTTTTGTATGCAAGTATGCCAACTCAGAATTTTCATCATAACAAAGCAGGAAAAAAACATTGCCATAAATTAATATACCGAATCTAACGCAGTTCACCGAAACTGTCGAGACATAATCTAGATTCATCAAAGCCTATTTTTACAATTAACAAACTTCAATCAAACAGATCATTGAATCCCTATACCCATACTACGATCCATAGATAGATCCATACACACATTCAACAACACATACACATCCAAACTAGCAATAAAGTATACCGATCCTCCAAATGTAAAATCAAAATTACAGATCTAGATCACAAATAATACATAATAACTAACTAATGATAAATCAATAACAATAACATTAAAACAAAGAACATCTAAATCACAAAGATCTACAAATCATAAACCTTAGTCAACTCAAAATGTGTTATATTACCTTTACCACCACCTAAAACCTTATGAACAGGTCTTTCCCTTCCAAAAATCCGATAAACCTTGTTCTTGAGTTCAGTGACTGGAGATTCCTTCTTTCCTTCACCATCAGAGTCCGATGATGAATCTTCTTTGTGAAATGTTTCAGTTATCTTCTCCTTCACAGATTCAACAAATGACTCTTCATGTTCTTGCTCATGATGTGCTTCACCGGCGACGTTATCGGCCATAATATCTGGATGACGGATTTATCGGAGATTTGTCGCCGGAGATCCAGAGACTGTTTTTTTGATATAAAAAAAATGTTTGTGTGTGAAGGGAAGTGAATGAATATCTGTTGGTTTATATAAGAGGTTCGGGACCGAGCCTTAGGTTTGGTTGAACCGAAGCTGGTGGCTTTTACACGGAAACCGATGTAGACAAAAGTAAGGAGCGGGAATTCCGTTTAAAGTGACGGACGTTAGGGTTCGTTGTGGGCTTTTCATGGGCTTTAAAGCCCAGTTTATGATTTCAGATAAGTGCACATATCTTTGTTGTGGGCTCTAGTTGGGCCGTCATGATTTATTGGTGGTTATCATGGACTTGAAAACCCACTAAGTAATTTGGGCCAGACGACCAGTACATGAAGCTTAGCGATGGGCTAAAAGCTCACTATTTACTAGTGTGAATGCCCGCGCGTTACAGCGGGTGTCCCGACCGACATCAAATTTAATTATGATGCCTATTAAAAACCCACAGTGGGTTGTGACGCCATATAATATGGCACTTATTTTTGTTAGTTTATCAAGCATCTGGTCATATACGATGTATAACGGATGCACAACTCGACCATGACATCAACTATGCATTTTATATTCTTAGTTGATTTCAACATGCCATACATTAGACTTCTAGATTCAAACTCAAATGTGTATTGATAGTGCTACTTATGTGTCTTTCTTTTTTTATCTCTCATGGTTGGCTATCAATTCCTCCGTGTATAATATTTTCAACCAGATTTGTATGCATTAATTTAGGAGTTGGTTGGCTTCGTGTCATATGTTAATTTGTCAAAGAATAATATATTGTTTTACAAACCTCTAGCTAGTGGATGATATTGAACTAATCAAAATTCATATATCCAATGAGTAATGTTGCAAACAGGAACGTATGGATCTGCATTTCATTTTGTGAGATGTTGGTACTGAGCAATTCGCTTAATTAAGAGATCTTGGAAAGTATAAAAAAAATATAAATGATATATTATTTTGAAAATACAGTATATGAACTTAGTACATCAACTCCATTTTATGATATCCGTACTTGGTTTTGTTTGTCCATTAGTTCATTCTTCGTATCTTTCTATAGCTACATCAGCTTTAAGACAAATATTCAAGGCACTCAAGAATGTGCAGTAGTTAGAATACAACACCCAGTGCACCCTCATTTAATATAAAAGCCAAAATTTGTTGTCTCCATTGCTGGCCTTACCATTTGGATAGAATTCTTTTGAGAATCATCAAACTAAAGCAAGGGATTTAAGGTAGTTCTGATAATGCATTTATTAAATTTCTAGTTAAAAAGTAGAGCCATTTATTGTAATACGAAAGAATCCAGGAGTGCAACTATATAAAACTCAGATTACAAAATCAAACCATGTTTTGTATCAGAATAATTAGTGCAATTGTAAATAAATACACATAAAACAAACATAACAGCACATCAAAAACTATATACGACCTAAAAGATATCGCTAACAACCCAAACCTTCCTCTCTCCGGTTTCATATTTGTAATACGGGAAATAACATCTAACATTCTAACCACGGTATTTTAAATTTAAACTTACCTTTGTTAAATTGTTAGAGCATATAACATAACCACCAGAGTAATTAAAAAAATACCTTGTTCTGCAACCGGCAAATTATGAGACGGGTCAACAAAAGCAACAATCTGGAAGTTCTTCACAGATTCTACAATCACACACCCTGTAAAATTCAAACACCAGCAAAGTGATTGTCTATGCCACCTAGGTGCTTTATTTTTTAACGTCAAAGAATTAAAACAGATGGGGTCCGCTGGTAATGATGTGGAAACCATGGAATGAGTAGCATTCAAATCTTTGCTTCTGAAAGAAGGTGACGAGATGAGTGTTTATCATCAACTTGGAAAAACAAAATGTTGAACAACAAAATTGTTCATGAGATTGCTCAAGTGAATTCATATTTCATAAGAATAAGAGTTTACATAACACTAAATTACTGATAATATTGCACTGAAAAGAATAAGGTTCGCGATGACTCACATGGGGACAAACTGAAGTATAGTCAGTTATAGAAGTTGCTCTATCTCTTTTTATGTAGCACTGAATTGAAGCATCTCAAGGCCCCGGCTATTACTATGCGCAAGATTAACAAACAAGTTATGATCCATCAAAATCAATTTAAAAAAGATAAGCATTGCACATCAATAATCACCATAACCTAACCTGCTTCAATGAGATGGGGGAAGTCAATCCCTCCACTACTACAAACAGATGCACAATGAATAACAACAGTTCCCGCACGCCAAAACTCATCGATCCTACGACTTATATCAAAAAACAATTTAGGAGGCAGATTCATCCATCACAAGTGCCAAAACAACAATGACAATCATTATATTGAGAAAATCGTTTGATTGGAGAGGTTTATCGGGGCTTCCGCCAAGCCCTTCATACTCTGTGCATCAACGCCCTCACAATGCAAATAAACTATTTGTGTAGTATGAAAGGAAACGACATACCCAAACAAAGGTTGGACTTCCTGTCAAGAGCCAAAGAAAGAAAGATCCTGTAAAAACACATATACAAATTACTAAAATTATCGAATACCCGTTGTACAATAATTACAATTTACAAATAACAAAATCAATAAGCAAGAACATAAACAGACCTGTCTGATGATTAAGGACTGACAAAACAGAAACAAGAGGGTAATGTCATTTGTAGAGGAGGGTTAGAACATATATGAACACAGATGCATAACATTACCAAAAGCAATAGAAGCAGCGCAATTAATATCAGCCTCCTTTTCTAAGTCAATGATCATCTAAAAACAAAGTAGTAAGAAATTCAGGTAAGATCAAACCCAAGGGTTACATGATAATCGTATGGCACCGATGCACATTCCAAACACAAAAATGAAATACAATTGGAGAGAATTAAATCATCAAACACACATTTAATCAACCATAATTGTAACAAATGGAGATGATTCAGTCAGTTCAAAGAAAACGCCAAATGAATTAAAAAAAATTAAAACATAGCAAAATGGTTACACTAATCAATAATCATCAATCAAAAACAGCCAATTAGAATGAAAAAAAAAAACTCAATTGATCAAAATAAAATATTAAATAACATTCAGTTTCAAATCATAAACTCAACAAACTATATAAACCCCCAACCTTGAAAACCTGACGATTCTTGAAACAAAATAAAAAGCCAGAAAGAAAAAGAGAAATCCAATTTAATTGAATAAAAAGAGGGATCAGAGAGAGTGATATTATACCTGAACGTGTTTGGCTTTAACATAAAGAGAATCGTCGGCAGGAACCTTATGGATAATATGATAGGGGAAATGAAAAAAAGTGAAGGGTCTTGCATTCAAGAGCAGGTTAAATGAGAGAAGATTAAACGATTGATTGTGGGCAGGGAATGGGAGAGAAGGACAGTATAGTAATTTTGTTTTGATATTGTAAAGGAAAAGGTCGGTAAAATGTCTATATTACCCTTCTAAGTGTCTTAATTGTCACAATTATGCCCATAATACCCTTACTAAATAAGCTTTATCCTCTTGTACTTGTTGCTTTAAAAGTTGTATCAATGACAAAATTACAATATGATACATAACTCCTCCTTTATAATGTATATTATATTATATATTATATATTATATTATAGATAACCCTCCTAATTTTCTGAAAAGTGGGTAACGACTTTAGTATGGTATTCGTTAGAAAATGGGTACTAAATAATGTAATGAATCAATCGGCATTGAACTGGTATTTGGTACCAAATGTTCATCCTCCCCTAGTTTAGTCTTCAACATATCAAATGCCCAAATTTGGGTTCTTCAATTAAGTTTGATAGTTAACTAAGATAATGAAATAAAATCAATATTATACATCATGTATACGGTTTAACACAACATAGACGAGTCAACAAGAGTGCAAAGCTCATAAGAGATTCAAAGTACTCTAAATTATGGATACCAATGACTCCGAGACTACAAAGACATGCATGTTTAATTTAGAATTGTCACCAAACATACACTTGAATAATCCATTATCGTTTATTCATATAACAATGTTAAAATACAAATGACCGGGGTGGCTAAATGGCAGGGCCGGCTCAACGTTTGAGGAGGCCTAAAGCGATAACTAAAATAGAGGCCCTTTTGTGAAAATAAAAAAAATAATTTACTTTGGACCATATGAAAATTGCGATATAGATAAAAATCCTAGGCTGATTATACAAATAAAACTAAACGATAACTTATAACTAAATGCTACTTCTCTACCTTTGGTTTATGTGATGCATAAATTTCTGTTTTTTTTCCTCTCACCTATATGTGTACTCATAAAAGTTGTTAATACATGGGGGCCCTTAAGAGACTTGAGGCCCAAAGCAATGGCTTTGTTTGACTTGCACTTAAGCCGGCTTTGCTAAATGGGAGTAAAATAAAGCACGGGTTTTAGGCTCTCAATTCCATAGGGCCTCCAAATTTTAAAAAAAGTAAGCTATATGTAGGTATTTTAGTAGTTGGGATGTTGACGATAAGGTTTCTGGTCTATAATTATGCATACACACATAGATCATATTTGAATCATAGAAGTAAAAATGTTTTTTTAACAATAAGGGCCGCCATTTCTGTGATATGCTTTGGGTCCCCAAGAAGCTTAAGACGGCCTACGGAGATTTTGCATGTGTCTATGCGTTTACATATATGATAGATGAGAGAGTGGAAATATCTTACCATAAGATAAACACTAGTAGCATAATTGAAGAATACATCGAAAGATTTTGGAGGGTGCAAATGAAAACCGAAGTGTGACTTTTTCATTGTAACCAAAAGATTCGGGTCGGGTTTCTTTTTTGAGATTTCATGTTAGATTAGAAGAGGGGAGGGGTGTATGATCAGATAGGCCGTGGATTATAAATCATCATCAATTATTTCCCTTTGAAAGGGTAAAAGAAATTAATATGGTTGGTATGTCTCACTTGATGAACAAACACGCATCTATCCCTTTATGCGTTGGTATATCCTGTTCTTTCTTCTAATCATAATTCATAAAATGATAAAATGAAAATACATTCTCAAAGAATATACTTTTAAACCAACTTTCTAAATTGGCCCACTATGACGCACGATGACAAATGTATGAACTGTTTGGTTTCAGTTGTGTCAACTTTACTTTTTATCAAAACGGGTTTCATATATTTGTTATTAATCTATATCTATATATATGTACTAGCTTTTATCCCGGAAGCGTCCCGCGGTTGAAAAATATAACAATTCTAATAATACTAATACTAATAGTAATAATTATTACTCTTGTAATTAAATAAATAAAAAAATAACCTTGCTATAAGGTGACACCATGTGTTGTAGTGTTGCGCGACTCTTTCTCCTAGCTTCTCTTGATGAGGTATACCTATCCATCTTTAGAAGAGTAAAATTCCAATGATAGCATGGCGATTGGGCTAAATTTCAAAATCGTAGATAAGAACCTGGTTTAAAAGAAAAAAACATGATTAATGAATAACCTGAACACTTTGTGTTTTTTTTTCCTATATGAACGAAACCCCATAAAAACTAGTCGTTTTTTTCTCCGTTTTTTATATAGCACTATGGTACTCGTTGGAAAGATAATAAAACGCTCGTTAATTTGGTGTAATTTTTTTCTTTAAAAAATCTCGTATATAAAAGATATTAACGTTTAAAAATTATGGGAGAAAACGTAAGAGAAAAAAAATCTAAATTTGTTTTTAAATTCTTTTTTTCCTAAAATAACTCAATCCCTTTTATTTTTTAATGAGTCCACATGAGATCCTACATGACACTCTCAAAAGAGTGAATGCATGTATGCATACCATGTAGGATAACACCATCTCATATATATATATATATATATATATATATATATATATACACACACACACACACTAGATTATACCCCGAGAACGTCCCGTGTTGAGAAATCTAATATGACATATTAATTTTACATATGAAATAGAATGATGCGCTTTACAGTTACATGCAGGAAAGCTTCGGGTAGCACCTAACCTAAAACAATTAAAAATGTATCTCCAATGTTAACGCCTAACCTTAAACAATGACGATGATGGCGTTAATTGTTTTAGGTTAGGGTTATGTTTGGCAATGAGCTTTTAGAAGCTACAAGCTTCAAGCTTTTAAGAAAAAACTCATACTCAATAAAAAGCTTTGTTTGGTTGAAGGAGCCAGAAACTTTTAGGTTGGAAAAAGCTCTATAGTGAAAAGCTAATAGTACTAGCTTTTAAGAAAAAGCTCTACTAGCTACAAGCTTTTAATTAATAAATGACACAAATACCCATTCTATTTTAAAAATAAAATAAAAACATTTTTTACAAGCTTTTAATTATGTCCATTTTGGTCATTTTATACATTTTATAAAAAGCTCCAGCTACTCTGCCAAACACCAAAATATATTTAAAAACTTTCAGCCACCAGCTTTCAGCTACTAGCTTGTAGTAAGAGGGTCAGAAAAAGCTGAAATTTTAAAAGCGAGGCGCTGCGGATCAAAGTTTTATTTTAGGTTGATTTTTGGTGTTTTGAATTGTTTTTTTTATTGTATAAAAAATTAAAAAAATAAAAAACAAAGTAATAACCCTAATCAAACTATCATAAACCCAAATGAAAATTCGACTTTTTAGGCGTGACAGCTTAAGATACGAAATACTTGTAGAAGAGGGCAGCTAGAGATGAGATACTTGATCATAACGTCTATATAGGCGTTTTCGATTTCCAAATGAATCAACGACTTAAACTTGACATCATCAACCATGAGGAAGAAGGCAGCTCACAGCCACGTATAGTCAAATATTTTAACACAAAACAAAGTAATAACCCTAATTATACTGTCATTAATAACTCTAAAAGTGTTTATTATTATTTTTTTCTATTACTTCCGAGAAAAATATAACATTAATCTTCGTTATCCTTTATCATCTCTTGACATGCTTGGTAACAAAGAGGAATACTTTCTTCTTTTGTTGTACAATCTTTGATAGTTATTGTTTACCTTCCAATCGATTTCAAGTATGTTGTACTTGTTGTGGAAAGAAATCAACAATCAGATCGGCGCTAACAAACGGATGAAATTTAGACGATTTTGTTTACCTTGCCATCGATTTCAAGTATGTGACCTGTCCTTGCTCTATTACCAAAGTACTGATGAAGACCTTGATCTTCAATATTTGAAAATTATCATTTCTTGACATGATTGGTAACAAAGGGGAATACTTTCTTATTTTGTTGTACAATCTTTGTTAGTTATTGTTTACCTTCCAATTGATTTCAACAAAATATGACGGGTGTCACACATTCCTGGTTGTGGAAAGAAATCAAAAGTCGGATCAGTGTGACCTGGTTTTACATCACCAAAATGTGAAGACGTTGATCTTCGAATGCGGTATGAGCGTTAAATTTCATTAAATAAGTGAAAAGGACGAATTAGTCAAACTTTGTAGAGGCCTATGTTCTACGGGAGGTGAGTTGGCAATCAAAGGATCCGCTTGGAGTCTAAAGCTTCGCGTGTCATCTTGGTCGAACTCATGTTGCAACGTTCCCATCGATTTCAATACTTCATCCTTGTGCTTTGTAAGGGATTTAAAGCAAGTCCTTCTTTAATGTTCTTTATATATGAATAGTGACCCACTTCAAAGCGCCTGACTATGGCTATAGCAAGGCTCAAACAACACAGGCAAGTCCTCCTTTTATCCACAAACAAAACCATAATCTTGAAGTGTTTTACTATCATTGTTCCCTGGTTTACGAGGAATGTGTGACACCCGTCATATTCTGGTTAACAATTTACAAACACATAAGTCTACCTCAGCGAAAAACATTTATCAAACATACTTGATGGGGTCAGTTGAGTCGGGTTACATTACGTATTGTTTAGGGATCAATGATTCGGAGGATCATTGGGTTTATCACACGCACACACGAGTCATGAGTCCCGTTGTTGGTGGAAATACATCAATTGAATTAAGTGTTATACATAGATTGATCCATATATGTTATATGATATGCAAATACGTGTTTTAACGGTGTTCATATGATTATACATGATTATATATGATTAACATATGTTAGGATTGCATGTTCATGTGTTAGGATGTGTTAAAATGCGTTTAAACGACAAAACTGGAAAACCTGGAAAATCCAGAAACTGGTTCGACCCTAAATCACTATAGATTTTTAGATTTATAAAATAGGTTTTTAAAAAAGAAATAAGTATAATAAATAAAATAGTTCTTTTTTAAGATTTCTAAAGAAATAAGTAGGGTGAGAGACTCAACATTATAATTAAATCAATAGTTATTTAATAAATTGGATTTATCCAATAAGGTTAGGAGTGAGAAATGAATGAATCTTTAAAAACTCCAAAAAATGGCAAAAAGCTGACAACTTTTTATACTTTTCAGATCCCTTTTTAAGTGGGTGTATATCCCCTAAATACGTGGGTGTATATTTCCACCATCCATTTTCTACAAAGGCTGCTCGCTGTCCCACACTTTCCTCACATATGTTTCTCAAGTACCAAAGTATTTTTCATTTGTTAATATTTTTCATTTTTTTTCTTTTCAAATGTTTAAAAAACTTTTAGTGTGTTCGAGCGTTATATTATCAGTACACTATTAGCACTTGGTATAATAATTTAGAGAGATATCGTAAAACCATGGGAAAACGTTATGGTGGTGGGGCAATTATATTGAACTAAAAATAGACGTAAAATCGTTTAAGAATTAGACTGAAATGTAAAACATAGAAAAAGTAACTAAGTTGATCTCCGTATGACAAGTTGACAACATTATTAAAGCTTATGGGTTAGAAACGTATTAAAGTAAAAAAAAATAGATGACGTAAAACCATTAGAAAAAGCTTGCGGTGGTGAGAACATTAAACTAAATGAAAAGTATACGTAAAAACGTTGAACCATAGACGCCCTTTACCGTATGATAGCTCTATTATACCTTCTTGTGGAAAACACTTGCTTCTGCAATTCGATGGAAAGGAGAAATTGTGCTTAACGTAGCTTCAAGTGGTATCAATGAATCCTAACTTGTTTTACCTTGTAAAGCAAGTTTCATAGATTTAGATCATACAAAGTAATTTTCTGTGCCTTTCAGTTTAATACTAATAATGAACAAACTAGATGTGTCACTAGGATGCAAAAACAGAGGATCATTAATATCCAATTTGCTAACAAGAGTTCCTAGAGCATCTTCTCCAGCACCAAGGTTGGCCCCCCACCACCAGGGTTAGCACCCCCACTTCCTGCTGGATTCACAACATCACCCATGTATCACAACAAGTAGGAATACACAAAAGACAAACAACACAAAAAAAACAATATTAACAGAATACAAATACCAACCCTAGAAAGGCGAAGCTGAGTCAGTGTACAGATAGTGGATTCGTCACTCAAGGTGTCCACCCAGTTCTTAACTCAGGAGCCCTTTTATTAGCTCTCTCTCTCTCTCTCTCTCTCTCTATATATATATATATATATAGGGTAGGGATCATACGAGAACCAACTTTAGGGAGAGAACCAAAGAACCAATGTGAACAAGGGGCATTATTGTAAATATATACTTAGATTTAAAAAAAAACCCAATATATTAGGTTAACCAATGCTTCTCTTATTTAATCATTTAAAGCCTACGTAATTTGTTAGATCTTATTTGTTATTATTATTATTTCGTAGAATATGTAGTGATATTGTTTAATTGATTAGTTTTTATTTTAGACAGGTATTCTCTGATTTATTGATCTGACAAATTAGTTTTTATTATTATTTCGTAGAATGTGTAGTGATATTGATCTGATTTATTATTATTTAATTGTTTAATTGATATTACAATACACAGCTAATTTTGCATTATTGTTACTTGTTTCTCAATCATTTGAATTAAGTAATTATACTTTGTTTAGAGAGAGAGTGATGCATGATGATTAATAAATGAGAATAATATTCTTTTTCATTTATGAGTAGAGTGGTAATTGTAGTGTGTAACTAAAATTAGTGGTTCTTTGTTTTTATTTTAGACTTACATTGTTGTTTGATTAAATGTGAAATAAATTTACTGAATCTAATTTGTGAGCTCTTGAAATTGTATTGTTCATTGATCTGGTGGAATTATGATAAAGGATGTTGTTTATTATTAATTACAACCGTTTATGAAAATATATATGTTTTTTTGTTAGTTTTACGATTATTATTTTGTTATAGAATGTGGCTAATGATTGAATTTATGTGTGTGTTATATGCATGTTTTATGAATCTGATTAGTTGAATTGTTTATTATTGTTGAAATTTAGGATAGATCGATTCATCAGCTAGATAGTGGTGTTGTTATAGTGATGTACTAATTTTGTGTTTGGTGAATTAGGTTTGAAGTGTATTTGATGCTGAAATGTTGCATATATGTTTTTGGTGAATTATGTTTAAAGTATGATGTTGTGACAATTATGCATTTAATTTAGGTATGTTTGTTTTATATTTATCTGTTTTACCATAACATGTTAAAGATGTGTCATTTCTTGATATGTACATGTGAATTAAGCATATTAATGCACGTGTGCATAATGTAGTTGATACTGATAAAAGTAATGTTAATGCACATGTACATGTACATTTATACTGATATCATTACGATCATTCATTATAACGCACATGCGCATATGTTATGTGGTAATGAAAAAAGTAACTTTAATGCACATGTGCATTAAGATTGAAATATTAGTTTTTCTTATGTTTTGTTTATTATTTGTAGTTAAAGAATGAGAAAAAATTGAAGAAGGTAACTTTTGTCTTATAATCTATTGGGAAATGGTCAAAAATTCTACCAGTTGCAGTTGCGATTGAGGATGATGACATATTCGTTGATCATGAAGTTAAAAAAGGTATATATTATTTTTTTAATCGATTTGGATATATATGCACATGTGCATATATGTATATATTTCATGTTAACTAAATAAATGTCAATTCTTAGTTGTTTAAACACATGAACAATGTGATAAATTTGAGAAGTATACGATGTTCAGGTTGACGGATGAAGAAACAATGGAGATGTTAGATGAAGCATCAATGAGGTGTGAAGAGTGTTGTAAGAAGATAAGTAAATGGGGAAAAAGATGAAAAGGGGACAAATAAGCAATAGAAGGTGACACTGTTGGTGAGCGTGATTTTGTGAGATAATTAGAAGTTTGTAGGTAGGTGGTTAGTGGTAACATGGTTGGTTTGTAATATGGATTTTTTTTATGTTATCATTTGGTTTATTGTGTTGATGGTTTGGTAGAAACTACATGTAATTTTATAATAAAAAACATATGGGCATAAAAAGTTTGTTGTTTAAAGGATGATTCATGCACATATGTATATCATGGGTGGTCTTATATAGTGGTTGATAGGTTGATTATGTTTGTGATCATTATTTTAGCGTATGTAATCTTGTATGATAAGGAAATTGACATATGCACATGTGCATAATTATAACTTAACCAAAAAACCTAAACCCACCACCCAAGCCTCCAAAAAAAACCTAACTCCTCTCCCACCATACCTAAAAACTAAGCTCTAAAGCTAAACGACTCAAAAAACCTATCTATATTAGTGAAATGCACATGTGCATGCATTACACATTTCTTATTTTATAGTTCTTATATAGAGTTGTTTTAACTTTATTCATGTTTGTTGTCCTACACTTGTTTTAATTTCAATCTATGTTATAATATGCATGACTAAACAATTGACGAGTTTGAGTGTATTTTATATCTCACTTTACGTCCGTTTATGGATCATTGAATAAAATTTTTGACCCCTTATATATAATATCGCGTCCATTTAATAATCATTTAGTTATGGTAATTGACAATTCATTCAAAAGTGCGATTTAAGAGTGGAATGCACATGTGCATATGGTGTATTTCTGTATATATAACAGCGAAATGCACATGTGCATCAGGATGACGTCATATGACGTCACAAGCCATTTATTTATTTATTTATTTTTTTTATTTTTTTTCGAATTAATAATGCAAAATAATCATTTTGGTGTTTTTACTTTTTTACTTTTTTATTTATTTAGGTTATATAATTAATTTTTTTTTATTGTTTGATGGAGGGGTTTTTTGTAGACACCTTAATATTTACAAAAATGCCACCTGTTCACACTGGTTCTTTGGTTCTCTCCCTAAATGGTGGTTCTCAAATGATCCAAATCCTATATATATATATATATATATATATATATATATATATATATATATATAGGGGAAGGCTAATTTGATAACACATATATTTCGTGCGAACCGTGAGAACGCTACCTAAAACCATTCAAATTCAAAATTTCTTTTTACACTTGTCTTTATTATTAAAATACAGTATCAAAAACACAATTTACGCGTAAAAATTTAAATGTATACAAAAATAAATTGTTTTTACACATGTGTAAATTTACTGTTTATACATGTGTAAACTGTTTCATTTACACATGTGTAAAAAGTTAATTTTAGAGTGTTTTTGCAAGAAAAGATGAATTATTTGGAAAGAAAATTCGTTTTTTAATGTTATATTTTAATTATAATTACGTTTGTATTGAAAAAATTGATTTTGATTGGTTTTCTCATTTGTTCTCACGGTTCTCGCGATATTTAGCATTCTCAAGATAAACCTTCCCTATATATATATATATATACACTACAACCAACAAGAACACAAGAAACAAACCACAACCAACAAATACAAATCACAAGTATCAAGACAACAATACCGGTCCACCCTAACCCGGTCAAGACACCTAGACACAACAATAACAAAAGAAAACAAAAAGGAACGATCTCACAGTGAGGGGAACCCAAGTTAAGGTTTATCCAAACCCACAACCAGCACCTTCACTTAGGGTACTAAGTTGTGAGTGCAACTGTAGCTTTAGTATTCCACTCCAACAAAATTAATGCAATACTTAGCCAACTGATGTTGAACTCAATACCAACCTGATCACCCAAAAACCAGAGACACAAGATAGTAATAGACCAGATCTACAAATCCGATCAGATCTACTACAATACACAACCAAGAACCAGATCTATTCACAGATAAGATCCTTGAATACACAAACAACAAAAAACCAGCGGAAGACAAAAAAACGACACCAAGATCAAGAGCCTATGAATCTGATACCACTACTAGAAAATAAGCCTAATGCAACTTTTTAGAAGCAACCTTTTTCAAATTAGTTGCAGTTGACTCTAATACAACTTCATTGAACATAAAGGTTGCATTATATGATCTAATGCAACTTTTTTCGTATAAAGTTGCAAAATTATATTTAACTTGCAACCTTTTTCTTTAAAGGTTACCGATTTTATTAAAATTTGAAACTTTTGGTATTAAGGTTGCATGAAAACCTATGGAAAGTGGGTCGTGAGATAAATACATATTGGCCCAAAAACATTCACGATAAAAAAATACAAGTCTACACAATTATATATATAAATTTTGATTAATAGCTACATCTTGTGTAAGATTGTTAATCTGGTATATAAATTGTTAATACATTATATAATATCATAAATATCCATATATAAAATAATGCAAATTGACTTAAAATTGGTTACAAATTAGTGGTTCTTTACCATATCGTCACTAGCTATAAAAAAAGCCAAGAAACAAAATCATGACACAACTAAAAGGGGTATTGAAATATGTTTCACATTGATCAGAAAATAAAAAACGAATACTAATGCAAATTCGATTATACAGTATTATAACAAAATTGGCAAAAACTAAATATATTATATCTCATTCTCTCTAAAATCTTAAAATTGTACAAACAATTTTTTTAAAAAAAACTTTACCAAATTTTAATTACCAAACTGCGAGAATTATAGTAGGTATATTAAAATAATTGTACAACAAATTAATTTAAATTTTTGTGAAAATCGTTTTAAACCATTTCCCCCAAATTTATTTTAGGGAAAATCACGAAAATAGCCTTGACTTTTGGGTTTTTACCAAACTAGCCAGTGGAACCGTCTCTGTGAGACCGTTCCCCTTTCCCGAGGCACCTTAACAGATTCCCATGACCTTGGAGAAAAAGAGCCACTAACATGTGGCCACGTGTCCCAAAAATCCTCTCTAACTCTTGGAGTTGGCTCCCAGGTTCTGAGACCCTCCAAGACGCTTCCTTGTCCCTCTCTACTCTCTCTCCCTTTCACTCTCTCTCCTCTCTCTTTCTCTCTCTCCTCTCTCTCTCTCTTTCAACTGATGCCTTTCCTCTTGCTGCACCATTATTATAGCAAATTAAAGAAATTTAAATTACTAAATTGTATACAATTACGGTTTAGCACAAAACCTTTTTAAATCAAAGGTCTTTAATTACCACCACCTCCACCACAAAAACCCACCCAAAATATTTACATAATAAATTTATTCATCAAACCCGATATGCAAACAGTGTAGTAATATAGTTTTGTGTGATAGTATAGTTTTCTAATCATAAAACAACTAATTATTAATAAGGTACAAGAAAAGAAACAAAGACGCGGAGAGGAGCAGAGCTCCGGTGGAGCACCGCCGCACGCGGCGGCGTGTCTTCATTTCCCGACGCGACCACAATAGCCATGTAAACCATCTTAAACGCAACCACAATATGTTAAACGCAACCATAAACCATGTTAAACGCAACCACAATTTGTGTTAAACGCAACCACAATAGCCATGTAAACCTTTGCGTCTTTTTGACGTCAAATACGAAGAGAGGTGACGTCTTTGCCGCGGTGAGTCTGCAAATCGGAAACCTGCAACCAGGTCACCCACCAAATGGAAACTTCACCTCACCTGAAACTCAATCGTTGACCGGATCCCCACCTAGTTCTCTCTGTTCAAAGGGTTGTTCTTGCTTGTTGAAAGATTGATAGTTAATTAGAGAGAGAGAGAGAGAGAGAGAGAGAGAGAGAGAGAGAGAGAGAGAGAGTAATCAGAAGGTGATATCCGGTTTGCTCCTGACCAACTCACTCGAACTAAAAGAGGTTGAGAAGGAGAGAGGAGAGAGAAAGGGATAGAGAGAGAGGAAAGAGATGGTGGAATGATTTTTGGGCAGAGTGATGATTTTTTTATTATATTTTGAACACGTGTCACATCCTTATTGGTTTCTTATAGAAAGCCTCTTGGAGATGTCTCAGACCCTGGAAGCCACCTCCAAGACACAAGAGGTGGCTATTTTGGTAAAAACCCTTTGGTCAACGGCTATTTTCGTGATTTTCCCTTTATTTTACTTCCCACGCGTATTCACCTTTTTCCCCTCCAGAGAACTACCCATTTTTATCAAAATTTTCAATATTCCCCGCTCCTTCCTTAACCCTAAATCGATTTATCCTTTCATCAATACAATTGATGTAGTCAAGCACGCCGAAGAACAACAGTCTCCGCCTCTGACTTCCTTTCTCTTGTAGTTGAGTTCGGTTTCATCCTTGTTCCAATCGGTATTTCCCTCGTGTTTTATCAATTCCTTGCAGGTTACAATCATCGTTTAACTCCTATTCGCCATTATTATTCCAAAACTTCAGGTTCATTAGTTCATCGCCATTTGTAGGTTCCTAAAGCGGTCTCAAAATTTTCATTCGCCTGTTTGGGTTTGCATCTTCTAGAGTCAAGGACTAGTAAGGAGGGCGAGACGTTGCTGAATTGCTTCAATTAATGGTGAGTTGTATAGTTTGTTACTGCATTTGCTCAAGATTTTGTTGCTCACCAACTGTTTGTGAAAATATATCTATAACAACCTTTGAATTTTATATGACTTTACATGTATACTTTAATTAACTTACTACCATGCTTTCTGTCCCAATTCTATTATTTAGTTTACATCTGCTATTGATTCTACAGTCATTACTTACGTAAGGGATCTATAACTTGAATTTAACTTTTATCTAATTGTTTTACGGCTTTATTCTTACATACTCTGTATTGGAAAAACATGATTGTTAATTGATAAAGTTGTATGTAAAATTGGCGAAGCCTTATAGTAATTTTGTGCATAAAAAGTTGATTGATTCCTTGACAATCATTGTGGGCATAAAAAAATCTCCAGTGTATAATGTTTTAAGGTTGCTCTTTGACATCTTTACCAGCCCGTTTACATATTAGATTTTAATTTTTTCATATTTTTTTAATGTGGTCCCATGTTTCAATCACTTACAACTTGCATGTAGTGCATACACAATGTGTGAGTATGATTACACCATTAGGAACTGAACTGTTATGCCGTTTCTATTATAAATCACATGTGACTTTTTAATATTGGACTTTCTTAGGAATTGTGTATGTTGATTCGACTTCCATTTTATATCACAGGTGCTCCAGTTCTAGATTTATACTATCTGCATTACTTAACTTAGTTAATATTTAAGATTATGATTCCTTTTGAGTATGATGGATTTTTTTTAGTTATAGAACCTGGCTGGCTGGTTATTTGAGAACTAAGTTGAACTTGATTTATGAGAAGATGAAAAAGGTGTGTTTGTTAATATTTTTTTTTTCACATGCTGGTGAGTGCTAGTTTGGTCTACAAAAAGAGACCTTGTGTATATATATATATATATATATATATATATATATATATATAGTGGAAGTATTGGGAGAAAACCCATTTTAAACGAAAAACTCCCGGAAAACCCTACTTCCCAAGCTTTTTTTTTTGAAAAAATTAGGGCATGTAATATACATGTTTTTAAGAGTTTTGAGCCAAAAAAATCAAAAAAGCGCCGAGCCGTTTTTTTTAAAAAAAATAAAATAAGTTATGCATCATAACATATGTTAGCACTGATAACATATGTTACCAGGAAAACTTATTTTTTTTAAAAAAAAAACGGCTCGGCGCTTTTTTGATTTTTTTGGCTCAAAACTCTTAAAAACATGTATATTACATGCCCTAATTTTTTCAAAAAAAAAAAAGCTTGGGAAGTAGGGTTTTCCGGAGTTTTTCGTTTAAATAGGGTTTTCTATATATCCATCCCCCTATATATATATATATATATAGGGAAAGTATAGGGAAGAAACCCTTCAAAATGGAAAAACCCCAAAAAACCCATCTCTTGGTCCATGTTGTGCCACATCATCCAAGCCATCATCAATCTATATTATATTAGCAAGGTTACTTTGGACATTTTACACTATCCCTTCTCTCTCTACCTATATATATTGTTTTCCCCCCTCTCTCTCTTCATTTTTCTTTCAAATTCAAATCAAATCCTCTCTCTATCCTCTCTCTATATCTCTCTCTAGAACCACACCACCACCACCACCACCACCACCACATGTAACCAATAATAATAATAATAATAATAATAATAATAATAATAATAATAATAATAATAATAATAATAATAATAATAATAAATCATGCCGTTGACGTTGTACCTAAAATCTGCTCTGTTTTTGGTACACGAAAGACCCAACAATCTACTCTGTTTTTCGGGGGATCTCGATTTGGGGAAGACGACCTTAAGCGAGTGTTATAAACACACTCAGATCCGGTTGTTGTTATGGTTTTCGGTGGCTGTTTTGGCCGATGGTTAGATCCGGTTGTTGTGGTTTTTTGGTTGCGCAGACCAGATATGTAGTTCATCTTGTATCATTTTTTTGTTATTTTATTTTAAATTCGTGATATTTTTTTATTCTATTTTGTTGGGTTTTTAGGATTTGATTTAATGATGATGTCAGCTTCTATCTACTTCTTCTTGTTTGGCTTCTGATTTGCGTTTTAAGTTCTAAGCCGATTTGTGTTCATATGATGACATGAATCTTATTTTCCATATATATGTTAATAAATTTGAAATGTTCATATGAAACAGCAGCAGCATGTTTTGAACTTTTGAGCTTGCTATTTTTTTTATTTTAATTATTTTATTATTGTTATTAAAATAATGGAATGTTCATATGATAGGAAAAGATTTCAACGATTGTAAGCTTATAATTTTTTTTTTACCCCTTCATGTTGTTATGAAGGTGCAGAACCAACCCCTGTATTATAGAGACTTGTTATTATTATATTATGTTGGAAGAACGATGATGCCATATTAATATTATTATTATTTTTTTTGCAGAATCAGATCAGATGTCTTTATATGAAGGAAGTACAAAGTAAGAAAATATGATCCACAACTATAGTATTATTAATTAGCATCTAAGCATCAAGTAATGGGTTTTTTTTTTTGTCACAGGGAATATAATTTGTATTATTTGGCCCGATTTACACTTATCTTATTAACACCAAAATAAGAAAATACGTACTAAATTTATCCACATATCTTGTTTTTTTATAAACCAAAAATCTATATTTTATAAACCAAAAATCTATATTTAAACCCAAAATAAGAAAATACCCTTTATTATTATTATTATTATATATTATTATTTTGTTTATGTTAGATTGTTATTGGATTAGGGACATGAGGTTGATAAGATCATATGTGATTGATGAATAAGTGTGTAATTTTTTATGTTAGTATATACTAACACATGTTTCTGATGTCACATTATGTGTTTAAGGAGCCCAACTAACATGTGTTTCTGTTCTAGTGTTGGTTCTCAGGTTTAGGAATGTAATCTATATCTTAGGTATATTTTTGTATTCTATTTAATATTTTTTTGGCAAGTGAAACTAATGGTGCATGTCTTTTTTTTTGCGGTCCGAGTCTTGTATACTCACACACGTTAGGGATGCTAACACATGCTAGTATATGCCCAACTAACAGGTGTTAGGGTCCATATGACATACGTTAGTTTTAGTAAAACATATGTCTTAGAATATGCTAACACATGCTACTGATGTCTTTTATTATATTATATATTTCATGAATATGAGGATAAGTTTTTGGTATATGGATTTAGATTCGTTATGATTCGATTTTTTAAATTTATTATTGTTGTATTTCAAACCCTATTAATTGTATTGGAGTAGTTGTATTAACATAGTTGTAGATTTGAGTATGATACACTTGGCATTGCAGATTTGGTGTTGTTTATACACACGTTAGTGATGCTAACACATGCTAGTATATGCCTAACTAACAGGTGTTCGGGTCTATATAGCATACTTTTTTTCAGTAAAACATATGTTTTAGAATATGCTAACGCATGCTATTGATGTCTTTTATTATATTATAAATTTCATGAATATGAGGATATTTTTTTGGTATATGGATTTGGATTAAATCTGATTTGATTTTTTTTAAATTTATTATTGTTGGATTTCAAACCCTATTAATCGTATCTGAATAGTTGTATTAACCTGGTTGTAAAATTGAGTATTATACACTTGGCACTGCAGATCTGGTGTTGTTTATACACACGTTAGTGATGCTAACACATGCTAGTATATGCCTAACTAACAGGTGTTAGGGTTCATATGACATACGTTAGTATATGCCCAACTAACATGTGTTAGGGTTCATATGACATACGTTATTTCAGTAGAACATATGTTTTAGAATACACTACCAATGTCAGTGATGTCTCATTATGTGTTTTGGAGAGCCCAACTAACACGTGTTATCTTTTTTTGTAGGTGAAGAGATGTTTTTGTGTTAAAGATGAAGATGGGTATCAAGAACGAAGAATAGCTAGATCTTTTTTATGTTGTTATCATATTTTTATCATTTGCAAATAATTATGTTTGTATGAAAAGTTTTTTGACACATTTTTAGTATTGATTGTAATGAGCATTTTTATCATTTCTTAATTAAATATACATTTTATATGTTCTTTTTATTTTGTTCTTCTTAGTATATGTCTGTTAACACATGTTAGCGATGTGTCACACGAGGTCAGAATTTTTTATCACAGCACTAAACGTATGTTAATATCGGTGCTGGAAAAGTGCCATAAAGTAGGAGAGAGATGATTTGACAAATGTCAAATCAACCTTTTTAAACCTAGGATTCAGAATATTTAAGTGACCCACTTGCTTATTTAAGATTACCATATTGCCCTTGCTCTTATTTATAACCACATAATCCAACTTGCTTTATATTATTATATAGAATTAATCAAGGACCATTGATCAAACATGATCAATGGTCCTAATAGAGTTTCCAGGGTTTTTCCAATATTTGAGGTGTTTGACCATTGATCAAACATGATCAATGGTTTAAGTTGGTGTTTTATCATGGTTTGTGATTGTAAGTCAAATTGTGCTATTTTAATATGGATTGCTTTTGGTATTGGTCTCTAGTTCGTTTATATAACGTAATACACT